>JAQQSO010006854.1:0-11038 GCA_028658305.1 Pachyuromys duprasi
CTATTTGGTATCAAGCAGAAGGAAATAATTATTAGTAACTGTTGCTATATTTGTAATCAAACACAATGACCAGCTTCATCCACACTGACCTTTCAGCTGTCGCATCTTGTGTTTCATGGTGTCTAAATCAACCAAAATTTTGTTCCTTTTCAGCCAGTCTTGTTTTTTTTTTAATTTTTCTGATTTCCATGGGGCTACAATAAAAAAATAATATTGTGTATAGTGCTCTGTTATCACCCCTAATTTATCATAGGCACCAATAAATTACAAAGAACTTTCTGCTCCAAGAGATAGATTAAATTAGAAAGATGTGATTAAAAGAGGTAAGAGCTGTTAAAAGAAACTTTATTTGAAAGATGAGAGGGCTTAGGGCACTTCTGTCTGGAACAAAGGCAGGCCAGAAAGAAGATCAAAATTGCTTTATTGTATAGATTTACCATATGCAATAGCCATATTTCATTTTCTGCTTCCACCAACTGTTTGGCTGTGATGAAAGCCTGGCTTGGGACCATTCATTTTTTTAAACATCCACCTATTGCCTAAAGGGTGCAATTCTTAAAAATGAAAATGTGCAGACAGGTCGTCCTCAGTGTGAATTAAACTCATTTGTTATTTTCTAATGGATACCGTTACTCTCCACCTTATAAACCAAGCATCTCTTTATCAACTAAATTAGACAGTTCTCCGTGCAGAATATTCCATTCCAATGAGGGGGAAAAAGCAATGGTGTAAATATGTGCATATAACTATCTTTGCACATGTATTAATTGACCGATTGGCTCTCTGCATAAATAAGATATTATTATGGTGACATTATACACACTTAATTCATTTTCTCCTAACATGAACTTATTTCTCCCTCTTTTTACACGTTGTCTAGAAAGACACAAAAACAAACACTGTACCATTTAGAGGCATAAACAGTTCACCACAAGACACCCAAATGGCAACAGGACTCCTGAGGACCTGAGCGAGCAGAGACTTCTCTAGGCCCTCCAAACAATCCAATGCACTTTCCATTTTCACTCATGAGGTTTCTGGGAAACAAGAGATGCTTTTTTACTCTTGTTAGTTAAATACTGAATTATTATGCTTTATGAATTCATTTGTTCATAGTTATTCTCAGAACTGGAGCCAACACATACATTCAGTCAGAAACTTCATAGACAACCAAAGAATTGAGTATGCCTCCCAATACTTTAAAATGCAACAACTCCACATCCCAGCCCTGGTAAGGTTACAGGTGTGTGCTAGCTTGCCTAGCTTTTTTACATGGATATTGGGGATCTGAACTCAGGTTTTCACAGAGCCCTCCAGAACAGCCACTCCTCACCCACCTCTGTGTCTGAACTAACATCCTGTGACCAGTAGGTAAAAACATTTTAAAATCTATTATCTTAACAGACCCAGATTGCTACCTTCCACCAATCCAAAAGCTACGGATGTCATTAGATAGCATCTTGGGCTTATAAAGAGCTTCCTCCATTTCACTGTACTTGCCTCTCTGATGTATCCATCAATTCATTTTAAATTTGCCTTGATTTATGACTTTCTTTGTTCTGTGAAACTATAAAAACTGCTTTCATGCTGGAACATGGAATTTGGGGTAACCTAAATCTGTGTTCCCTAGCTACAGTTACTCAAAATGGCTCCAGAATAAACTATCTCTTACCTCCTTTACTATAAAATTTTCTGTCGTTTTTCTATTAATACTATATTCACTTGCTTCTCAAGGAAATTCTGTAAGGAAAGTGATTATTAGTAAACTCAGTTACAAATAAGAGAACTGAGTTAAATGTGGGTTCAAGAGTTTGGCCAACGTTATTTAGCTGCAACTGGCAAATCTGAGATTGGAAACTTGGTATTCTGACTCCCAAACCAAAGTGTGTAACCATAACATTCAGGACAGGAATAAAAGACCACACACCGAGAGCACACTGCTGTATCACAACTGGCAACACTGGCTTTTGACAAAGCAATGTTTGTGGCATAGTCCTTTCCCATAAAAGATAGATAGTGAGGGACACAGAAAGAGGTGGGTAGACAATTATGATATGATGTACTAAAAGTGGCAAGAAAGAAACATTCACTGGAGCTTTTAGAGTTTCACAGAAGCAGTGAAAATAGCAAGGTGAGGGAAGGAAAACAAAGGGAAGACAAAATACAGAGAGGGAAACCTTCCTTTTAGTGGCAGAAAGAAATCCTTACTGATCTAGCAACAATTTCTTCAGTGCTCCTAGCTGATTTGGGTTCTGAGTTTTAGAACAAAAAGGGTTAGTGCTTTATAAAGTAGTTAAATTGCCTACTGTTATTAGTTTTATGAATTGATTTGTTGTTTCAGCTCTAAAACTGGAATGTATATTATTTCTCTCGTTCTCTCTCATTCAGAAAGACAAGAAAGAACACTGTGAGTATCTCATTGACACCCTTTGAACCATTTACAAAAGTTGCTGGCTGAAATTCTTGCTGTAGCGACTGCATGAATCATATTTAACCTGTTCACAAAGGAGCATAAATAAAACCAACTGATCCCTGTTGATGTTAACCAACCTTCTGCATTTTGAACAGCTATCTCTTCTGTCCCAAGAGACTCTGTGCTTTTCTGTTGCTCCTCAGGGTCTCCCTGGATAAGGTTTTCACCAATAGCTCACAGAACCAAACCATGCAAGGTGAGGATGGTGGTTCCATCTCTGGTGTAGATTTTGGAAGCTGCTCTGAATTTAAGTCGTTCCGTGCACTCTGCAAGAAGCTACACAGCACAAGTTGTAAAGAACTGATGGGAAGGGCTAGCGAGGTGGCTCAGCTCCTACAAGCACTCACTGCTTTTGAGAGAACCCAGGTTCTGTTCCCAGCACCCATATGATGGCTTACATCTGTGGATAACTCCAGTTCCAGGGACTCCAGTGCCCCCTTGTGACCTCTGTGGGTACCAGGCTTTCATGAAATGCACTTAAACGCAGTTAGGACACATAAAAATAAAAATGAATAATATATATTTAAACCATTAACAAGAAATAATGATGACAATTGAAATCATAACAAGTTGTTTCCTAATGTAGAAATCTGAGAAAATCCTTTATTTTGAAAGAACAGGCATTGAATACCTGTTGATGTTGATTTTTGATTACTAGCAATTTTTGATGGCTGACTGCTCTATTTAACATGAGTCAAACCTGGCTTTGAACATTGCTGACTCTAGCTGAAGCCCAGCTGCCGATACATGCTGATACATTCCCCCATCAAACTATCCTGTTTAAAGTGTGCAACTTAGAAACCTACTTCCATATATTATACTACACGATACAAAATGGCAATACTGAAAATTGGTGAATAGTTTTAAATAAAGTTAATATTCTATCCCAAACCTGTCACACATTATCACCTCTATTTTGCAGGTGGGAAAACAAATCATAGAGCCAGCCTTGTGGGCCAACAAGATGCCCCGGAGGGTTAGAGTTCCTGCTGCAAGCCTGATGATGTGAGTTTAATCTCTGGGGCCATGTAGTGGAGGAAGGAAATCAGCTCTCTCAGATTGTTCTTTAATGTCCACAAGTGCATTATGGCACAAGTGTGGCCACATGACACACACACAGACACTCACACATAAAAATGTAAAACCCAAAAAGACAGAAATAAAACAGAAAAACAGAGCGGTGTGTGTGTGTGTGTGTGTGTGCATATAATGTTTGGTAAATCTTGGTGTTGAGTTCTGTGCTTTGCTTTGTCCACTGAGCAATAGTTTCTCTTTTTAAAAGATTTATTTTTGTGTTCAATTATTTTTTCATTGTCCATCTCTGTGTGCACACTGGTGCAGATGTCCCGGAGGCCAGAATTGGGTGTTAGATCCTGGGAAGCTGGACTTATGTACAGACTGTTGTGAGCCACCAGACTGGATGTGGGAATCAATCTCATGTCCTCTGCAAGAGTAGTAGATACAAGTAATTGTTGAGCCATCTCTCCAGGCCTGAACAACAGTATCTTAACAAGAGAAGCCAATTATTGGCCATCACAGAGGTGAGTGAACAGGAAGGGATGGGGAGTTGGCAAGAAAAGTCTATGTTGTGTTTAATCTTACCTATAACATATGTTATTAAAAATATTGGGCAGGTTGTTGAGACAGAATTATTACTTTGGGGCTGTTCTCTCTCTCAGCCTCCAAGGCAATTACAGTCATTGACAACTTGAGCCCCCCCACCCCCTCAACTTAAAAGTGAAGTGAAACACCTTATCAAAAAAAAATAAGTGTTCAGATGCTCCAAATGCCAACTAAGGTGTTTCTTTTTTTTTCAAACCATTCAGATGACCTGCAACTTGAAGTGCGTGGAGAACAAGGAAGAAAGAGATGTTCATGAGAGTGAAGAATCCTGTTCGCTCCATTTTCCCTCTTGCTTTTTATGTTTGCTCTGGGACCAGTGGAAAACCAGTATATTGGTTTTCTCACTGTTTCTAACCTTGTGTTCAGCCAAAAAAAAAAAAAAAAAAAAAAAGCCCCAAAACAATGCTTCTCGGAAAATGGAGATCTTAATCCCATCAATTTCAACTTGTGACATAGGGATACCTGTTGCTCATTTTGGGGGTGTTTCTTGTCAGGAACTGCCACCACCATTATTTCTAAGGGTGGACCCAGAATTTTAGTGATAGCTACTTACCCCAGGGAATGTCCCAGACGCAATTAACTCCCCATTCTGATATCCATCCCCATCTTTGTATGCAATTATTTTCTAGTACAAAGCTACCACACTGTTGTGAGTTTCAATGTATGTATGTGTCTTCATCCGTAAAGATGACAGATGCTTTTCATAATATCGTAGAGTGTTTTCAGCTTCATAAGAAGATAAATCAGCCTGGTTTGTTTAAAAAAAATGAACAGTTACATAAACTGTGTTGTTTCTGCTTTGTTATTTTGACATGTTTCTACTCCCCGTATAAAGTCTGCAGGTATGCGTATGTGGGTGGCACCTACACTTGATAGTCCCTTCTTCATGGACCGTAGATTCTTTTTATTAATTATTTCGTTTTAGTTTATTAATTATAGCTTATTCTCTTTGTATCCCAGTCATAGCCTCCTCCCCCACTCCCTCCCAATCCCACCTTTCCTCCCTCTTCTTCTCTTGTGCTCCTCTCCCAGTCCAATGATAGGGTAGGTCTTCCATCTGACCATAGTCTATCAGGTCTCATCAGGACTGGCTTCTTCCTCTGCAGACTGGTAAGGCTGCTCCCCCTCAGGTGGAGGTGATCCAAGAGCTAGCCCATGAGTTCATGTCAGAGATGGTCCCTGGTCCTATTATTGGGGAACCCTCTTGGATACTGAGCTGCCATGGTCTACTTTTGTGCAGGGGTTCTAGGTTATTTCCATACATGGTCTTTGGTTAGAGTATTAGTCTCAGAAAAGATCCCTGTGCCCAGATTTTTTGGTTCTGTTGCTCTCCTTGTGGGTTTCCTGTCCCCTCTAGGTCTTTCTCTCCCCCCATTCTTTTCTAAGATTCCTTGCACTCTGCCCAAAGTTTGGCTATGAGTCTCAGCATATGTTTTGATACCCTGCTGGGTAGAGTCTTTCAGAGGCCCTCTGTGGTAGGCTCCTGTCCTGTTTCCTGTTTTCTCCCTCTTCTGATGTCCTTCTCATTTGCCTTTCTGAATGAAGATTGAGCATCTTACCCAGGGTCTTTCTTCTTGCTTAGCTTCCTTAGGTATACAGATTTTAGTATGATTATCCTACATTATAAATCTAATATCCCCTTATAAGTGAGTATATACCCTGTGGTACTGTAGATTCTTTATGTGGAGGAGTAAGGAAGTTAGGTCAGAATTCCTCAGTTCTCTTTCTGGTCCTCTCACTGACTTTTTAACACTTGGTTTGTCCTTTTGGTTTGCTCTGGTTTTCCTTAGCTGTTGCTGTATGTTTGTTTGGATTTGGGGTGGGTCATAAGAGATGTGCAAGAAAGGATTTCAGAACCAAAGGGAACCTGGGATTGAACAGATACTTTCTTAGTCACTCTAGAAGGAGGTCATTCACTGATGGCAAGGAAGATGCAGAAAATCCCTTAGTAAACTTTCCCTCACTGTCCTGACCCAGGAGCCTGCCAGGAGGGACAGGCTTCCATAGGGGAGTTCGTTACAGTTACCTTTAGTATTTGCAAACCAAATACTGCCAGGCTTCCAACATGATTGGTTCCTTTCTTCTCCTGGGTTACTACTTGGGTTGAGCTTACTGTCCATCTCTAGCATAAACTGAGACCAGGAGATAGAGGAGTGAGGTCTGGAGACAGGAAGGTGATCCCCGGGAATCAGCAGGTTAGCTAGTTGCCCACATTTCAGGGTTACCTCCTCTTTATTCTGCTGTTTAGTCACCCCTAACCCCAGTTCTTTACACTGCTCAACTTGAAGGGAAGGATTTTCTCCTTCTGTTTCAACAGCGCCATTTTACGGAAGGTCACAGGAATGTGGCAGAGTTAATTCTCCTGCCCTAGGGGTCCTAAGTGGCATTAGACATGGATGCATGAATTCTGCCACCCAGCCTGCACTGTTACAAACAACAACATGTCAAATCCTCCCTGAAATTCACCATACTCGTAAAAAAAGAAAAAAGAGCTTTCCCTGTCCATGTGGGGCAAATACTACTGTGCTAAGTAAAGATCTGCAATTCCGTCCCACCCTAGACGCTACATAAAGAGCAAGGAAAGGTGTCGAGAGATTACATGCGCAGAGGTGCCCAATTAACTTCAAAGGGTGGACAGAACTATTGAAAGACAATGTAACTACAATGAAGAAAAAGAAGCCACTGCTGGCCGGATGGGAAAATGCATCTGAGGAAGGTGAAGTGGGTAAGTGGAGATGGGCCGATCTACATGCATCAAAGTTTCCAAATCCTTGCCACGTGGGCAGCAGCAGAGCTCAGTATGTACCTTGGCAACACTGATGACCTTGAAAGGCCCTCATCGAAAGGACTTCTGTTCAGAGCCTGAAACACAGAAGAATGGAGTCCTTGGGGACAGATGTCTCAGTCCCTTCTCTGTCCCCATGGAGTGCCCATGTGACAGGCAAAGCATGATTTTTCTTCTTCCATCAGGTGAGAGATAACAGTATCCCTAAAACAGATGCTCCCATATGGGTGTTTCTTAACCATAAGAGCATTTTTATAGAGCTCTTCACAGCATAAGGAAAGTACATTCGTCATCATTAAATGCTAAATTTAAATCCACAACCCAAATGCATTATGCATCTAATGGTTAATTTTTTACACGTATTTATTTGGTGTGTGAATGCTAGGTGTGGAGCCATACATAGGTGGAAGTCAGAGGATACTTTGCAAGAGTTGGTTCTCTCCTTCCTGCGTTGCAGGAATTGAACTCAGGTCCTCAGGCTTAGCAGCAAGTGCCTTATCTGTGGAGTTAAATTACTAGTCCCAATAAATTTTTTAAAAAAATTTTAAGTATTCCTACGGGCTACATCTGAGCATGGGATCTAGGTCCTCTCTATGCATGGTCCTCGGTTAGTGTATCAGTCTCTGCAGGACTCACTGGGCCCAGAAGTTTTGGCTTTGTTGGTCTCCCTGTGGAGCTCCTGTCCCCTCCCAGTCCTTCTATCCCTCCCCCTTTTTTTCCATAAGACTCCCTACCCTCTGCCCAAAATTTGCCAATGAGTCTCTGTATATACTTAAATATTGGTCTCTAAGTATGGGGAACAGGGTCTGCCTCTGTCATGAACTCGGTTGCCTGTTCTTTGATCACTTCTCCCTGGCAGGGCTGCCTTGCCAGGCTATAGAGGAAGAGGATCCAGGCAGTCCTGATGAGACTTGATAGGCTAAGGTCAGATGGCAGGGAAGGAGGTCTCCCCCTTTCAGTGGACTAGGGGATGGGGATAGGGAGGAGTAGAAGAGGGAGGGGCCATAAGGATATGAGGGAAGGGGCTATAGTCAAGTTATAAGGTGAATAAATTGTAAAAAATAAAATTAAGTATGTCTTAACTCTGTAATGATTATCAGGGACTCTGACTTTTGTATAGAATTAAGATTTCTTTGATGACACCTAAAGAAGATAAACAAGAAAGAGGACCTGGGGTAAGAGGATTAATCCTCACTTAGAAAGTCAAATTGGATGGACATTGGATGTAGGAGAAAACAAGTAACAGGACAAGAGCCTACAACAGAGGGCCTCGGAAAGACTCTACCTTGCAGGGTATCAAAGCAAATACTAAGAAACATAACCAACCCTTTGGCAGAGTACAGGGAATCATATGAAAGAAGAGGGAGTTAGTATGACCTGGAGAGGACAGGAGCTCCGCAAGGACCAAATATATCAGGGCACAAGTCCAACCAAGGACCAACTATGGTTATAACCTAGAACCCCCGCTTGTATGTAGCAAATGGTAGCTCAATACCCAAGTGGGTACACTACTAAGGGAAACAGGGACTATTTTGGACATGAGCTCAATGGCTGGCTCTTTGAGCTCCCCGCCCCCCGAGGGAGGAGCAGCCTTGCTAGGCCACAGAAGAGGACATTGCAGCCATTCCTGAAGAGACCTGATAAGCTAGAGTTAGATGGAAGGGGAGGAGGTCCTCCCCTATCAGTGGACTTGGAAAGGGGCAAGGAGGAGATGAGGGAGGGAAGGGTGGGATAGGGAGGGAATGCGGGAGAGGGCTACGGCTGGGATACAAAGTATATAACCTGTGATTAATATAAAATAAAAATGTTAAAATTAAAAAAAAAAAGATTTCCTTGACGAATGACCAGTATCTCCTTGGGGATAGGAAAAGTACACATAACATCTTGTATATAAGGGACATCTTGCTGTACACAGAAACTAAATAATCAATATTGGAGTTAAGGAATAATATCAAAAGGATGCAGGCGGCAAAGTGAAGGAATCCCTACTGGCTCAAAAAAGGGCAGTTTGAGACTAGAAAGGATGATAATTGAAACAGACTGTTTTTGAGTATGTAAACTCAAAAGAATGAAAGAATGAAAAGGGCAAGGAACCTCATTCACATTATCAGAAAGGAATAATGGTTGGTAGGCACTGACTCGAAACTAACCATTGTGGCTCTTAGTGTAGCAAATTCTTTCTAAAGATGGCCTTAATAAAGCCATTCCAATCTCATTCCTGTGCCCTTTTGACTGGTAACATTGCTGCACCTCTTGTCAAGAAGTGCAGTGTTTTTCTCTGTATCTCCCCTCCGTGATTGTGAGCAAGCTCTGTCACCAACATTGGCCCAATGACAACAAAAGTAATAGGCAAGCAGCTGCATGAGGGAGGCTGGCACAGTGGAGCCTGGCCTCTCCAGCTAACATTGGAGACCTGAGGCCACGCTGTGGACTCAATTGTGCCAACCTTCTTGAGAAGTGGAGCAGGGGGAGAGTCAGTGCCTTCCAACCAGCAGGCAAGTTAGAAACTACATCTTGGGCTTAAAAAAAAGCCACAGGAAGATCATAACCACTTTAGAGGGTCTTTCAAGACCCGCAGAGCTACCCCGCAGAGCTCATCCCAAATTGCTATGTCACAAGGGGTATGTATTTTAGTTGATGTGCTATGTTATAACAGAAAAGTAGAGTTACAAAAAAGAAGTCGGTATGTACTCTGCCTTTCCTTTCAAACCGTACTTTTGGATACTGAAATATTTACATGGGTAATGTTCTTATTAAAAGGTCAGTTAATTAATTTGGAGAAAACAGTAGAGTCAGATAAAATTAACTAAGTTGAAGCAAAATGAGGACATCGGATGAATAGACATTGAGGAATTTCCAAATATGGGAACAAGAAGAAATTAATTCAAATGACTAAGAGCATCAGGACAGCTGGGTATAGGCTTCAGAGATGTAAGTATATGAAATGCACAGGAAAACCCATTAAGGTTCTGAAGAAAGTGGTTAGCATAGGTCTAATGACAACTCTAGTGTGCACCCCATTAATAGAATCAATGAGGAAAGAAAAACAAGTCAAAGGATGCTACAAGGAAGCAAATCCAAATGGACCATATGAACAAGATCTCAGCTGAGGGCCTTCTTTGAGTCTTGACTCAAGCTGACAAACAATAAAATGAGTTTTTAGGACAACCTAGGAATTTTGATTAAAAATAGTTTATTACATTGCTCAAATATCATTGTTAATTTTGTTGATCATGACAATGGCATGGTGATTATGTCAAAAGTGTTTAAAATTATATGATTGCATATTTAATTTAGAGATAAGCTAATATCATATCTGAGATTAGCAGAAGTGACCCAATCTTGGTCACAGCTGATTTTGTGTGATGGGCAAATCATGATTCACTGTACAAATGTCTGCTTTAGAATATGTATGAAAATTTCCACAATAAAACACGTAGTTTTAGACAGACTGTGTAATTTATCTTACTCCTCATAATTTTCTTTCATTCTTTCCTAATGAGAATCCCAGAGCATAAGTGATTTCATCAAAAATTAGTATTCATGCTGACATGGTAGAACACACCTGCTATCCCACACTTAGGAAACAGAGAGAAGGAGGTTGGCAAGTCAGAAGCCAGCTTAGTCTTTGTAGCAAGATCCTGTCAGGAACTAACAAGTTAGTCCTCAGCCTGTATGAATTTAAGCTTCACCATGGGGAAAAACTTCTTGCTTTATTAAATGACCCTATTTTTTTCCCATCTGTGGGAAGAGGGAACTACTTACAGGTTGATCAATGTTTTCTTTAGTGACAGATGACGTTCAAAGGCCAGAGGAATTCATTGCTGTGATTTCCTTATCCAGGGCTGTGCTGTGAAAGGCTATAAATGTTCTTTTATTTTCCATGTAATGCCACTTTTGATTGGCAGTCCCATTGCTGTATGGCTTATATTTCTAGAAAAACAAAAGAGAGCAATAAAGCACGGACTCAGATAGATAGTGAGTTTATAAGACGGCATAGTGAGTGTTTTTCTTTTATTGTATAAGTTTAGAAAGTACAGACAACTACTCGTAAATTACTGTACAATGATAATTACTGCCCATATTAAAAATTGCATTAATATTTCATAATTTTAAAAATATTGTTTGATTCACAAAACATTAAAATATACAATTTC
>JAQQSO010006855.1:0-11037 GCA_028658305.1 Pachyuromys duprasi
CACAGTTTCTTTATCCATTCTTCTGTTGTGAGACATCTAGAATTTTTTTAAGATTCTGGCTATTACAAATAAAGCTACTATGAACATAGTTGAGTAAGAGTCACTGTTGTGTGGTGTAACATCTTTTGGGTATCTACCCAAGACAGGTATATCTGTGTCTTGAGGTAAAGCTATTCCCAATTTTCTGAGGAAGTTCCAGATTGATTTCCAAAATTGTACAAGTTTATATTCCTACCAGCAATGGTTCCTCTTTGTCCATACCCTCAACCAGCATGTACAGTCCTTGAGACTTTGATCTTAGCCATTCTGACCAGTGTGAGATGGACTAAAGAGTCATTTGGGTTTTTGTGTGTGTGTGTTTGTTTATTTGTTTGTTTTATTTATTTTTATATTAGTTACAGTTTATTAACTTTGTATCCCTGGTGTATCCCACTTCCTCATTCCCTCACCATCCCACCATTCCTCCCTCATCTCCTCCCTGCCCCTTTCCAAGTTCACTGATGGCAGAGGACCTCCTCCCCTTTCATCTGACCCTGATTTTTCAGGTGTCTTCAGGACTGGCTGCAAAGTCCTCCTCTGTGGCCTGGCAGGGCTACTCCTCCCTCAGGGGTGGGGGATGGGGGGAGAGGTCAAAGGGCCAGCCATTGAGTTCATGTTAGGAATAGTCCCTGTTCCCCTTACTAGGGTACCCACTTGGATACTGAGCTACCATGGGCGACATCTAAGCAGAGGTTCTAGGTTATATCCATACATGATCCTTGGTTGGAGAAACAGTCTCATAAAAGACCCTCGTGCCCAAATAGTCATTTTTAATTTGAATTTCTCTGATGACTAAGGAAGCTGATCATTTTAGGTGTTTCTAGGCCATTCAATATTCCTCTGTTGAAAGCTCTCTGTTTAGTACTGTTCCCCTTTTTAATTGGATTACTTTGCTTATTGATGTTTGATCTCTTATATATTTTGGACAGTATCCCTTTGTCAGGATGTAGGGTTGGTGGAGATCTTTCCCAAATCTGAGTAAGAGGTAGTGGCTAAGGAGAGGGGATGTTGTAGGTGATGATTAATATTTACTACTGATGTATTGTCTAGTAAAGATGGTAATCCTAAACACGTGTCTACCCAAATCATCACACAGAGACTGGGTTTTATTTAATTAACCTAGAACACAATGCTGGGCAATTGTTGTTCCATCCTTAATCTCCAAGCCCTCATAGTTTCCTAACATTTAGATATATTGGGTCCAGTCCATCTCTCCACATTGTTCCAAGATCTCTGCTCCTGCCTCTGTTATCATAGCTCTGCTCTTGCCCTTTTGCCTCCCACTCTTTTCCAGTCCTCTGCCTCCTCCCCTCTCCCACCTACTTCCTTTTCATTGTTCAACATTGTGACTAGTTGCTTTATTTTGGCCTGTTTACAAAGGTTGAGACAGGATGCTTAGAATAAGTATCACAAGGCCATATCCAGAATGAAACCAGAGGGGAGGGGGAGAATTCAGCATTCAAATGAACAAGGCTAAGGTGTATACATTTCAAAAGAACATTATATCAACAAGGGAGGAAGATAGGAGAAGGGCCACAGAGAGTTATGATGTTAGAGAACAGACCCAGGATAACAAGGACAAGACAACAGAAGGACTGTAGAGAAAAGAGAAACTGAGCGTGGGGGTATCTCTGTGACAAGATGGAGGCCTAAGTCAGGTTAGGCTTCTGAGAGGATATGAGGGGCACTCAATCAGAGATTCATAGTAGCAGAGACCATAGAGGCTGAAGTGGACACCTACTTACTAGGCCAGTCTCCTAGCAGTGAGAGGGGAACACCAATCCACCCACAAAATCTCCAACCCCAAGTTTACTCTGCCTACAAGATGTGCAGGGATAAAGACAGAGCACATAGGTCATAGATTGAGGGAATGCCCAAACAACGGCTGGCCCAAACAAAAACCCACCCTATAGGAGAGTGCCAACTCCTGACATTATAAAGGAAGTACTGCCAAACCTGCAGAGAAGAGAATGACAGAGTTGTCCTCTGAGAGATATTATATCCAGAATCAGTTCAAAACAGATTCCAAGACTCACAGCCAAACACTGGGTGACACATAGTGCATCTTGTGGACAAGTAGAATGAAAGAGAAAAGGAACCTGGAGGTGACAGGAACTCCATAAGAAGACAAACAGAGCTAATCAGGGCCTAGATTGGCTTGCTGAGACTGAAGCATCAACCAAGGACCATGCATTGAACTTGACCTAGGCCCCCTAACAAAGACGTAGCAGATGGGCAGCATAGGCTTATGTGGGTCTTTTAGTAAGGGAAGTGGGGAATGCGTTGGACAGGGACTCAGTTGCCAGCTTTTAGATCACTTTCTTCTGGTGATACTGCCTTGCCGTGCCAAAGGGGAAGAGGACAGGCTCAGTCCTGATGCAAGTTGATGAGCTAGGCTGGATGGGAAAGGGATCTCCCTTTTTCTAAGTAAAAGGAGAGGAAGAAGCAGAAGGTGGGATGGAGGGAAGGTAGGGCTGGGAGGGGAGGAAGGATGGGGCTACAAGAATGTAAGGTGAATAAAAAATTATTCAAAAAAAGAAAAATATTATTTATGTTTTATAGCTCTTAGTTTTCTTTCCTTAGGTTGGTTTTCATCAAAAGGCTTTTGGTTTATCATATGTGTTCATAACAGTAATAATGCTTTATATATATATGTATATATATATGTATGTATATATGCTTGATAATAATAGACTTTTATTAAAATAACTCCTGAATTCAAAGAGCTTGGACTTTTTCTGGACCTCTCAGCCAAGTTATTAATCCCTTGAGATAACTCGATATTATCAAATTTGCCTGCAATACAGTTGTGAACTGAGTTTGTCTAATTTGCCATTATAAAAACACTGGAATGTTTCTTATTTCCTATGCAACCTGCATATATATGTTAGACTATATATAATATATGTATGACTATACCATACACAACATGTATATATACATGATTAAGGAGATCATCTGATGGGATATTGAAATCACAATGTCAGGTGATAATTCATATTAATTTCTGATACTTCCTGAATATTTGAAATACCAAACTGATGTCATTTGTAAAGCAACTACGGTGAAAAGGGAGAGTGTTTGGTATGTTATTATTGTACATCTCAAGTATTATTGAAATGTATTCACAAAATATAATTTTCAAAAAAGAGAAGCAATTTGGTATGTCATATTTAACCTATGTTATCCAAGAGTAAGGAAAATCTTTAAAATAACCTTGAGCATAAGCATAAAAATGTTTGATGGAAATCATTAAGATTCTTATAATTTATTTGTGAGTCAGAGTGAGCAAGTAGGATAAAGGTTCAATCCACACATTTCCATCAACTTCCACTGAAATAGTGAGAAATCAAGTATATCTCTCATCTCTTGCCTTTAATTTACAGCCTCACTACATTTCTTTCTTTATTTTTATATAAATTACAGTTTATTCACTTTGTATCCCAGCTGTAGTCCCCTTCCTCATTCCCTCCCAGTCCCACTCTCCCTCCCTAATTTCCTCCCAAGCCCCTCTCCAAGTCCACTGATAGGGGAGGTCCTCCTCCCCTTCTCTCCAGCCCTAACTTATCAGGTCTAATCAGGGCTGTCTGCTTTGTCTTCCTCTGTGGCCTGGCAAGGCTTCTCTCCCCACAGGAGGAGGTGGTCAAAGAGCCAGCCACTGACTTTATATCAGAGACAATCCCTGTTCCCATTACTTGGCAACTCACTTGAGCTGCCATGAGCTACATCTGAGCAGGAGTTCTAGGTTATATCCATGAATGGTCCTTGGTTGGAGTATCAGTCTCAGAAAAGACCCCTGTGCCCAGATATTTTGATACTGTTGTTCTCCTTGTGGAGCTCCTGTAATCTCCAGGTCTTACTATCTCCCACTTCTTTCATGAGTTTCCCTGTACTCTGCCCAAAGTTTGGTTATGAGTCTTGGCATCTGCTTTGATACACTGCTGGGTAGAGGCTTTGAGAGGTGGGGGAAAGGGAGAAAGGGTGCAGTTGGGAGGGGAGGAGGGAGATACAGGGGTGATACAAAGTTCATAAACTGTAATTAATTTAAAAAGTAATTTTAAAAAGAGAAGCCAAGCAAGAAGGAAGACTCTGGGTAAGATGATCAATCCTCACCTAGAAAGGCAAATGGGACAGCCATTGGAAGAAGGAGAAAACAGGAAACAGGACAAGAGCCTTCTCTTGCAATTTAAAATGTTATAGTGGAATGGTAGACCAGAGAAAAGACAATATGTAAAGTGCAGTGTAAATGTTTCTCAGTAAATGTTTCTCATATTAATGTTATATAAAGGTAGTTAAGGGCTTTCATGTTTTGGTTCAAATAGCAGAAGAATCTAACTATTTTACCTCAGGTGGAAAGCATAAAAATTTCATGCACAGAAGCTGCATGACATAAACATAAATCTGGGGTGAAAAGGAAGAATTTTACAGGCATTTTTAGCAGAGAGCATCTCTGGAGATATTAGACTGTACAAAACAACAAATATTCTCTCTCTCTCTCTCTCTCTCTCTCTCTCTCTCTCTGGAAATTTGTAAGATGTGATACTCCAAAAGGTGTCTAACTCTATCTATAATTTATAACCTGGTATCTTTTAACCTGGTTCAGAGCTTTAAGAACTACACATGTGAGCAGTAACAGTAACTAAAGTACACAGATGCTACCATACCAGTCTTAACTTGTCAGATATTGTTTGAAGCAAAATTTGTGACAGCTTGAGTTCTAACTTCATGAAAATAAATGACTTTGTTTTGATTTTGTAATAATTTCATCCTGTCTTCTTAGTCTTATGTTGTTTATTAATGTTGCAAACCAATAATCCTCTGATTTTACTGACAGATAATACTTCAAGACCAAAAATATTGGATACAAGCAAAATGACTGATTGTCTTTTAGAAGTAATCTCTTATGAAGAATAGTGAAATGCATAAAATATGGACTATCTTATAGATCTGAGCATAATTTTACATATATTACAACACTAGTACTGAGAGATATTGATTGTATTGTATAATGTAAACATTTATTAATTTGCTGTTTTTGTTGAATCTACTTTTATCTTCCTTTACCTTTTAAAATGATCACTGTGAAATTTATTTTTCTATTTATTCATGATGAAAGCATTTACTTACTCATATTATTTTTCTTTCTAAAGGAGTGCTTGAAAGGCATACAATTGAAGTTGGAGACATGCATCATCAGTCAAGAGTGCTTATTTCTCTGGCAGAAAGGCCACATGGTGGCTCATAACCATGTGTAATTCCACATGTCAGGAACCATCAAACACTTCTGGCTTCCACAGGCATTGCATGCACATGGTATATGTAGGCAAAGCACATTAAAGGAAAACAAACTAATAAAAGTTATACAACATCTATACATAAATTACTGACATGTAAAAATAAAAATTTCTGAGACATAACTAAAAATTCTTAACAGTGCATGCATATATAAATTTTCATTTATAGATAATATTTATTAAAATGTTAACATAATATATTTAAGTATGCAATAATGCATGCATATGTATCAATATAGGTATTTACAACCTATGCATCATCTCTATATATACATGTTGTTTTATTTCTTAGTAAATAATAAGTCTTGATTTCACAAGCTCATATAGCCTTAATTCAGACAATGATAAAGTAACATTTTATCAGCTTTAAATTCATCAATGATAAGAAGTATAGTACATAAAATAAAAGAATTTTATGAAACCTAGAAGAGACAAGGAAGAGATCACTTTGTCAGGAGGCATCAGTCTAATGTTCAGAAAAGAGTAGACACTTTAACAGAAATAAGAATAGCCCAAATTTTCACTCTGTCTGCCTGCTTGTATCCCAGAAGAATGTGTGTTTCTGAGTGCCAAATAAATTCATAGCTACTTAGAGCCAACCCTGACACTACTATGGATATTCTGCTATGCTCACAGACAGCCTACTAGCTTAACTGTCCTCTGAGAGACTCTACTCAGCAGCAGATCAAAACAGATGCTGAGACTTACAGCCAAACATTGAACAAAGCATAAGCAGTCTTGTGGGAAAGTGGGGAGAAGGATAGAAAAGATGCAGCCAGATGACCAATAGGAGAGTCCAGAGGGACTTGCACCACCTAAAAACTATGCATAGACTAGACTAGGCCTCCTACACAGATATAGCTTATGGGCATCCAGGATTCATGTGCATCCTTTAGTAAAGAGTAAAGGGCAGACTCTGATATGGACTCTGTCGGCTGCATTCTAATCATTCCTCTCTGCCAGGTCACAGTGGAATATGATGTACTGATTCCTTATTTGTGTGTGTGGGGGGGCACCCCTTATCTTTAGGGAGGGAAAAGAGAGAAGAAGTTTAGGACTGAGAGGAGAAGATGAAGGGATGTAAGTTCAGGATGTAAAGTTAATTTAAAAAATGAATTAAATAATTTGTTAAAATCCACCACAAAAATGAGTATTTAATTTTAATTGTTGTTTTTAGATAAAACACATGGTAATTATTAAGAATAATTTTATGTTAAGCACATGCATTCTATTAACTTAGGTTAAAACAACTGAAACCAATTTTAGTAGATTCTTTTAAAATTTCCAAGTCATAAATATGAGTGACAATGCATGCTGGAGAGGATGTGATAAAGTGGAACTCTTCTCCATTGGTGGGAATATAAACTTGTACAACCATTTGGAAATCAATTTGGTGATTTCTCAGAAAATTAGGAATAGTGCTTCCTCAAGATCCAACTATACCACTCCTCAGCATACATCTAAAAGGTGTTCAACAATACAAGAATAACATTTGCTCAACTATGTTCATAGCAGCTTTGTTTGCAATAGCCAGAGTCTGGAAACAACCTAGATGCCCTTCAATTGAGGAATGGATACAGAACTTGTAGTTCATTTACACAATGGAATACTACTGAGCAATTATAAACAAAAAAAAAATCATGAAAATGTATGGGACTAGAAAAGATCATCTTGAGTGAGGTAAGCCAAAAGGGGAACAACATACATAGTATATACTCACTCATAAGTGGATATTAACCATATAATATAGGATAAACATACTAAAATCAATAGTCCTAAAGAAGGAGGACCCCAGAAGAGATGCTTAATTCTCATTCAGAAAGGCAAACAAGATAGACATTAGAAGTATGAGAAAAGAGGGAACAGGACAGGAACCTATAACATAGGGGCTCTGAAAGACTCTACCCAGCTTGGTATGGAAGCAGATGCTGAGACTCATAGACATACTTTAGACAGATTGCAGGGAAACTTATGGAAGAAAGGGAAGTTAGACCTGTAGGGAATAGTAGGTCCACTAGGAGGGCAACAGAATCAAAAGTCTGAGAACAGGGAATGCCTGCAGAGACTGATAAATCAATTATGGATCATGCATGAAGAGGACTTAGACCACCTGCTCAGATATAGCCCATGTGCAGCTCAGTCTCTTAGTAAGGGGAAAAGGGCAGTCTTTGGCATGAACTTGGTTGCCTGATCTTTGATTACCTCCCATGGTGAGGTGGCCTTACTAGGACACAGAGAAAGAGGATACAGACAATCCTGATGATACCTGATATTCAAGGGTCAAACAGTAAGGTAGGAGGACCTCCTGTATCAGTAGACTAGGTGAGGGACAAAAGGAGGGTAGAAGAAGGAAAGGTAGGACCAGGAGGAGATGGGGGAGGAGGATACATCCAGGATACAAAGTGAATGAATTGTAATTAATAATAATTTAAATAGTAATTAAAATTCCAATTAAGTGTTCTTATTTATTTTGAACTTTTTAAGTAAAAATTTTTGTCTTCATGGTCATATTTAACTATCTGTATCTGTACATAGTTTTTAGAAATGTAGTTGGGGGTTAATAAAAGCAATGAAGTTGCACATAAGAAACAATTGATTGCAACTTTTTGATTAATTTGTATTTGAAAAGATCATCTAGAGTTAGTCTCTACTATAATGAGATGTGAGAGATAAATGCTAATTTTTCCTTTACAGACTCTTCTTCTTTGTTTTGATTATACAAATATTGCTGGTAACAAATTGTTACAAAGAAGAAAGAGTGGGGAAGACCCTAGAACTCATTGGCACAGGAGACAACTTCCTGAACAGAACACCAACAGCACAGGCTCTAAGAGCAACAATCAATAACTTGGAACTCAAGAAACTTAAAAGCTTCTATAAAGCCAAAGACACTGTTGTCAGAACAAAATGACAGCATACATCCTGGGAAAGGATCTTCATGAACCCTATATCTGACAGAAGGCTAATATCCAGTATATATAAAGAACTCATGAAGTTTAAGAGCAAAAATTCAAGTAATCCAATTCAAATATGAGGTACAGAGGTAAACAAAGAATTCTTAATAGAAGAATAAAGAAAGGTAGAGAAAAACTTAAAGAAATGCTCAACATCCTTAATCATCAGGCAGATGCAAATCAAAATGTTACTGAGAATTCACTTTATACCCATCAGAATGGCTAAGATCAAAAACTCATGCTGGAGAGTTTGTGGAGAAACTTGTACAACCACTTTGGAAATCAATCTGACACTTTATCAGACAATTGAATCCAGCTATACCACTTCTAGGCATATATCCAAAAGATGCTCAAGTACACAACAAAGACATTTGCTCAACCATGTACATAGCAGCTTTATTCTTAATAGCCAGAACCTGGAAATAACCCAGATGTCCATCAATGGAGGAATTGACACAGAAATAGCAGTACTTTTACACAATGGAACACAACTCAGCAATTAAAACAAGGAAATCATAAAATTTGCAGGTATATTGTGGGAACTAGAAAAGATCATACTGAGTGAGATATCCCAGCAGCAGAAAGACACACAGGGTATATAGTCACTTACAAATGTATCCTAGACCTATAAGAGGATAAACATACTAAAATCTGTACATCTAAAGGAGATAAAACTAGAAAGAAGACCCAGGGTAAGATGATCAATCCTTACTTGGAAAGACAAATGGGATAAACATTGGAAGTAGGAAAAAACAAGGAACAGGAGAAGAGCCTACCATAGAGGACCTCTGAAAGACCCTACCTCGCAGTGTATTGAAGCAGATGCTGAGACTCATGAGCAAACTTTGGGCAGATTTCAAGGAATCATATGAAAGAAGGGGGAGTTGGTATGACCTGGAGAGGACAGGAGCTCCAGAAGGACCAAATATATGTGGGCACAGGGGTCTTTTATGAGACTGTTTCTCCAACCATAGGCATGGAGATAACCTATAACCGCTGCTCAGATGTAACCCATGGCAATTCATTTTCCAAGTTGGTTCTATAGTAAGGGGAACAGTGGTTGGCTCTTTGACCTCCCCAACCTCCATGGGAGGAGCAGCCTAGCTAGGATACAGAGGAGGACATATCAGCCAGTCCTGAAGATACCTGACAAGCTAGGATCAGTTGGGAGAGGAGGAGGACCTCCCCTATCAGAGGATTTAGGGAGGGGCAGGGAGGAGATGAGGGAGGAAGGATGGGTTTGGGAAGGAATGAGGTGGGGCCTACAGCTGTGGTATAAAGTAAAGAAACTGTAATTAATATAAAAACAAAAATTTAAAAAATTTAAAAATAATCTCCGGCCCCAGGGAACCTTGTTCCCTCTTCAGGCCTCCTTAGGCACACAAACACAAGTGACACACACACAGAGGGCCCATAAACAAATGATTTTAAAAATGAAGGTCATTTGTTAATTTAACAGATCCAGCATTAGTAAAGCCCAGAAAATGAATGTAAATACTATGGATATATATACATATATATATGTATTCTTATACATATATATGTATATATATATATGCATATCTATCCACATTCTCACTTCAAAATATTAGTTCAAAAATTGTTCATTTTGTAATAAATTCATGAGTTTTAAATCAATTATGAGAAGATCCAAGATGGCTGCCCCAGGATGACACTGTGTCTAAGGAGCAGGACAGTAGTGTAGGCACAGTGACCAGGAGAATGAGATCTTGGACCTAAAACACCAGCATTTGGGCTTGCCAGGTGAGCGGAATTACTATGGTGGGGAAATCAAGTGGAAAAGTCCAAGGGACACCCAGCTATTCCCAGGAAAAACTCCGGAGGGTGACAGGCTGCGCACAGCCAGGCTGGGAGCCTAAGCTGCCATTTTGGTCTGGGGCACACAGTACCCCTGACTGACTGAGTTTCACCCAGATACTGCGGGCTGCACTGTGCGGGCCCACAACCCCCTGCACCAGCAGCCTCCACTTCCGGCGGGGGCACACAGTACCCCAGACAGACTGAGTTTCACCCAGATACCACAGGCTGCACTGGGCGGGCACACAATCCTATGCACACCCAGCCACCACCCCAGATTGGGACTCATAGTATCAGGTCCAGACCGAGGTGCACCCAAATACCATCTAAGACCTTGGTAAACAGCCCCTGACCCAGAAGGAGGTGCAAAGGTTCCAGTCCAGAAGACAGCTCTTAGCAGCAAGCCCAGGGCAGAGCTCGGAGCCTCCTGACCAGAGCAGCGCCCCCAGCAGACATATCAAAGGGGGACACGCAGCCTCTGGCACAGAGTGAGGAGTCAACCCTCCAGACCAGAGGGGAGACCAGCCTGTGGTGCTCACAGCCTCTAGCACAGAGACAAAGCCGGGCACACAGATCCCACAACAGAGATCAACTGACGCAACAACACACACTATCAAACCACTAGAACTCCCCGATCTTCTTGAAGAATACTCCTGACACAAGAGATTGACAGTTCCAGTCTGAAGTTCAGCCTTAAAGCATAATCAGCTCCTTGATTATATATAAACAAATGCCCAGAAATTGGCGAAAGAACTCACCAAACAATAATCAGGACACCATTGCCCCACCAGAAACTCCCAAAAGCAATAGAGATTTTAATTCAGTGGAGACACAGGAAAATTATATTAAAGCTATAATTATGCAGATATTAGAGGAACAAAAGGAGGCACAAAAGGAGGAAATGAACAAGGCCCTCAAAGAAATTAAGAAGG
>JAQQSO010006856.1:0-11037 GCA_028658305.1 Pachyuromys duprasi
CACTCAATGTCCATCCCATTTGTTCATCCAAACGAGCATTGATCATACCAACCTGGGTCCTCCTTCCTGTATATCCTCCCTAGGTGTGTAGATTTCAGCTTGACCTTCCTATCCTATAGGTCTATATAAGTGAGTATATACCATATGTTTCTTTCTGCTTTTGGGATACCTCACTTAGGATGATCGTTTCCAGGTCCCAAGTAGTTTCATTTTTAATATTTTGAAGAATATTCATTTTGTTTCCATATTGACTAAAGCAGTTTATATTCCCACCAATCATGACAGGTTTCCCACATTTGTCCTTATTCCTCATCTTCGGTAGTGTCTCTCCAGTTCTCAGTGAAGTTGTGTATTATTATCGCTATGATTTGGATTTTTCAATAACTGTCCAGTGATTGGTAATGTTGGCCTTTCTTTATATCTGTGAACTGTATCCGCGGTGGTCCTTATAGCTTTATATCTTTGACTGCTTGGTCCCTCCTCCTGGTTGGAGTAGGTGTGCACTGGGGACAGAATCTGAGACTTCAAAAGTTGTGTCATTCCTGTGCTCTTTCTGCCTCTTGTTTGTACTCAAGATGTGAGCTCTCAGCTGTTCTTGCCTCCATGCATTTGCTCTGCCAGCACGGACTAATGCCTGAGACTGTAAGCCCAAACAAATGTTTTTCTTTATTAGTTACCTTAGTCATAGTGTTTTGTTGCAGAAATAGAAAGGAAATTAATACAATATTCATACGTATAGTGTCTTTTTCGTGTTCTTTATCCCTAATTTCAGGCTGATCAGTCTTTCTATTATTGAATTGTGTGAATACCTTATGTATTTTGGATAGCCATGTCTCATTATTTGTGGAGTTTGCAAATAAATTCTCATGTTTAGGGAATTCCATTTTATTTCTTCCTTTTTTTGGAACATTCAAATATAAGGAATTATAATATTTATAATTTAGAGTTAATGTGAATTTCTTTAAAAATTCAAAACTGCAAAGCTCAGTATGATGGCACCATTTGCAATCCCACTGTTCATGAAGCTGGAGACAAACTAAAGTATGCTACAATTTAGCAATGGAGAGCCAAGCAGCTGCATACCACACTTACTATCGTTTACATAGCTTAACAACTTGCAGTTGGAGATATGGCTCAGTGGTTAAGAATGTGCATTGCTCGTCCAGAGGTCCCAAGTTCAGTTCCCAGCACCCACATCAGGCAGTTAACAATCGCCTGTACACCCAGCACCAGAGGATTCCCTCATACTCTTCTGGGCACCAAGGGATTTGAACTCAGACAAACATAGGTACAGCCACCAACAGACTCACATATACATAATTAAATCTTCACAAAAAATGAGTTTGATAACTTCCTGAGTTTTCTGCCATACATATTTAATACTACAAAAACTTTATTTCTGCTGGTGGTTTCTTTTCTGGAAAATGTGAGCTATGACACTTAAAACTGATGAAAACCAAAAGCCGTGGCTGAACTGGGTAGGTGTAGCTTCATCAGTAAATTAATAATCAAAAATCTTAACAGAAAAGTGCCTTGATGTTGGGCCTGACTATGAAAATTGTATATATGACCTTAAAAGCTCAGGCAACACAAGGTGAAAAATAAATAAAATCCTTTATCAAGTCTCTTCTGTGTTTTAATCAAGGCTTTGTTCTCACTGAATTTGCATTTTAAGATATAAAAAAGATACTTATGTTCAGTGAATAAGCAATGAACATATTCCAGTTAATGCCACCGGTAAAAATAAAATTAAAATTAAACAAAACAGAGTAACAGGGCATATATTGAGGGATGAAGCTGTTTTAAGACATACCAGAGTGTCCTGTCTACTTTAGGTTACTGTGATAAAACACTGACCAAAAGCAGTGCAGATGGGAAACAGTCTATTTGGCTTATACATCCTGCTTGTAGTCTGTTAGCAGAGGAAGTCAAGACAGGGGCTCAAGCAGGGCAGAAAGCTGGAAGTAGGAATACTGAAGCCGAGATCGTGGAGGAACACTGTTTATTGGCCTGCTCCTGCTGTCACGTTCATCTACCATTCTTATACAGCCCTCGCCCACCTGCTCCGGGCTGACGCTGTCCATAGTGGGCTGGGCCCGCCTCCATCAATTAGCGATCAAGAAAATTCCTCACAGACAAGGGCACTGGCCAATTTGACGGAGGCATTTAATCAGTTAAGACTCCCTCCTTCAGAACATGTCTAGGCTTGTGTCAGGTTGAGACTCTGAAGAGCAGTGGCCACCTAAGTGTGTGCAATGGCAGTGACAAGAGGAAGTCTTCACGTTTGTGAAAATGCTGAGAGTATTGTAGTGATGAATCAGGAGTAGCCTGTCCAGAAGTTACTAACACATATTTTCCTTCAAAAATGTAGTTTATTAAAAAAAAAAAAGAGTCTCAAGGCCATGTTTTAGCATTGGTATGGGAGAGTGAGTGTTAGATATACCCAAGCATGATGGAGCCTTGAAGGGAAGATGAAGCTTCCTTTTAAAATATAAAGAAAAGCTTCATTAAGAGTGAGGATGAGAGAGAGAGAGAGAGAGAGAGATGCTAGTGCCATCATTAGAAAGATAGCAGGGGTAGGGTCTCCAGAGAAATCCCCTGAGCAATCTGCAGAAACTAAATATCAGTGTTTTATAGACTTTAGGGGCTTGGGGGAAAGTTTCACCCAATGTGATTTAACAAGGTATAATATCAAAGACCTTGGAAAAGCCAGGTAACAGAAACTAAAGACTATCAAGCTGTATACACACACACACACACACACACACAGAGAGAGAGAGAGAGAGAGAGAGAGAGAGAGAGAGAGAGAGAGAGAGAGAGAGAGAACACTTCTTAACTCTCCAACTCAGAGAGAGCTGCAGGGAGCTGTGCCCTGATTCAGGTTGTTGAGTGTACCCTAGTAATAGATTACTGTCTTAAAGGGACATGCCGGTGTTCTTACACTACAAGTCATGGGGACATTTAGAATGAGATAGCTGAAGCAGAAAAGTTGGCAGGTGGGAACTAGCCTGAAGGTAATTGAAGGCACTGCAGGGAATCCCAGAGGACAGAACAGCAGGAGGTGAGGCCAGGAAAGCAAAGTCATGCAGAAAGGTAACATGCCCATTTAGTGGATTTGTGATCTCGGAAACATGGGGGAAACACTGTGTCTGCTGCTGCGCAAGCTTCATTGCTGAAGTTTGAGTCTGGCTTCTGTACTGAGATTAGACTAACAGATGGCTGTAGAAGCAGAGTAATTTGGAAACCTGTTACAGTGTTCCAAGTATGAAATTGAGTCAGGCAAGCATAGGGAAAACTTAGTACCCTGGGGCTGTGATTGATTCTGGGTTTTGCACCCCACTCTCCTAACAAGGCATTTGGAAGCTTAGCTTCTTTACCTGAACATACTGTGCACACTCATCCCTCTCCAAACATCACACCCAGCAACCTCAGAGTCCCTCTATCCTCTACCTCCTTGGGTGACCCATTCTCTCATTTCTGTGTAGTAGTAGATGTTCCTCTTCTGCCAACAGTCAAAGCCAGACGGCTTCTGTTCAGGTGTGTGCCCACTGTATCCAGCGTTAAGAAGAGAAGGTCCAGTCATCCTGAACCTGTTTGGGGTACAGGAGGCAAAACAAAATCCTCTAACAAACATTTTTTTTCTTTTTTGGTTTTTCGAGACAGAGTTTCTCGCCTTTCAGGCTAGTCTTGAACTCACAGAGATCCCCATGCCTCTATCTCCCTGAGTTCTGTAATCACAGACATGTGCAAGTGTCTCCAGTTCCTCTAACACACTTTTAGGCAGAATCCTCTATTTGCCATCTTAAGTATTTGTATAACTGGGCTGTATGGTTAAAATCAGCTGCATAATGGGAGGGAACTTGCTCAGTAGCAAAAATAAATGTATGACCCAATCTATCAGCCAAACTAGAGACCTACACAAACTATACCTTGGTAGCCTATACCTCCTTCTCTCCAACACCATAAAAGGAAGCCCTGAATATTAACCAGGACCCTAGAGTACCCTCATTCATGTGACCTACTCAACAGTCTTGATACTGTATCCTTCTAAAATCTGGAGTACCACTTTGCTCTAAATAAAGTTATCTTGCTGCTTTTGCAAACGTACATGAGTCACTGTTCTCAATTATTTGACTAAGAGGCCAAGAACCTAGACACAATTGGCCCAAACCACAACCACTGGTGACAGCATGGTGATGGCGTTTTTACTGTGATCACAGTGGAGGAATATGAGAACAGTGGATTGGACATGAAGTCAAAAAATAAGATCCAAATATTTCCCTATGCCCTGAGGCTTAAGCAACTGAGTTAAGCAGATTGAGTATGGAATATAAAATCTGTAATATGAAGATGTAGACTCAACACAAAAATGCCTAGACATCTTAGTACAGGGAAGGAATATATGAAATGGTAATGAAGATGAAGACATTGGAGAAAAGAAATAACCCGGAGCCATAATGCATGTTGACATCTGGTTTGAAGATAAAATTGTAATCTTTTTGTGTGTGTGTGAGACAATGCTTAATAATTTGGGTAAATTCTACTTATAAAGTGTGGTATATATCCTTATTGATAACGACTGTAGTGATCAAAGCACAGCAATGACAGATTAATAAAGGAGATACGATTATCTGGATTATCTGTCATTATTTGCCATTCCAAAAAGTGCATTTAAGCTGGTCATGGCATGATGTTACTCAGTGTCACAAGACTACACCCCACATGCATCTACCATGATGAAAACAAGACCATGCAGTAGCATGCTTTGTACTGCTTTGTCCTGTGGAGTTGCAAATGGCATCTGTCCACCCCAGATGGGCAACAATGACAGGCCAAAGTAACGTCACTGTCTGAGTTTGCTGGACATGCTTATGGAGCCCCTGTAAAGGGTTACCCACAAGCCTAGGTGAGCCACAAATAGTTGCATCCTATCTTAATGTGTAGGGAGACCCCCATGGTTATCTCTTATGATGTAGTCTTTTATCTCCCAAAATTACTTGTACCTGAGAATGAGAGTAATAACTGAAATTCCAGAAGAGGGTCTCCCAATTCTCCCTAGTCAGTGTCAATAGCTTTGTTACTATTACCATAGACCTGGCAACCACTGTATTGTTCTACTCTGGCTTCCATAGCTACAAGATAAAATCCAAAATGTCATCTTGTTATTGCTGCATGGAAAAGAACTACAAAAATCATGCAATAATGCCTGTAACAATCCATTATAAGGATTAAATATAGTTTTAATCATATATATCTGACGGAGTGGTACATGCACATGTGTAGGGCTCCCGTAGAGGCCATAAGATGGCCTCTTATATGGCTAAAGCTATAGCTAGGCAGTTGTGAACTGTCCAACATGAGTGTTTTGAACCCAAATTGCTCTGCAAGAGCAGTACACACTCTTAGCTGCTGAGCCAATTTTTTCTGCTCCAACAAATCATTAAAAAGCACTACCAATCTCACACCTTTGTTCTGTGTCTATGAAAGTGTAACCTTTATAAACCTTATGAAGTCATTTGGAAGCCACTCTCCTAACCAGACTACTTAGATTATAATGTATGGGATCAGAAACTAAGATGTCAGATCAATGTCACAGAATCACTTTAGTCATGGGGATCTGAAATTACTAACATATTCAACAGCAAAATGTCAAGAAACGTAGCCAGTGATTTGTTTCAAAGATAACTGTTTTACACATGTATCAATTAATGTATTATTTAATAAGAGTTGTATCAGTTATAAATTTAATAATATATTGTAATACAAGGAACCTTGAATTTATTAATACAAGTTCTTTATTTTTATTTCATGATTTATATTGACCTTTTTCATGGGTAGTATTTTAATTAGATAAAATGTATGTTAAAGAGTCTGTTAATTAACTGGAAAATGTCTGATGATTCATAAGTAATCTGAGGTCCTTTATTTACCCTCAGAAAAATCACAGATGTAGAAATGAGGAACAAAGAAAAGGGCACAGCTACAGCCAAACTGAAAATCTGTTTCTCACTCTCCATAATATGGATGCTTTCCCCTTTTGTCTTATATTTCCTCTTTATTTTCCTGAGAGAAAAGGAGTAAGAGGAAAACACATTACTCAAAATGAGTATGGGACTGAAAGAAAATAATAAAATCAAGTGATAGGTTACAAATGAGAAAAGACTCCAGTGAGTGCAATATCTAATGACAGTGAAGATAAAGAGAGAGTGTAAGAGCTGACAGCAAAGAGAGGTTGCCGAAAGAAGACATACAGATTCAATCGCAGACACGGTCGAAAATTAAATGCCCCTAACAAAACTCAGCTTGCAGACAGATAAAAGGAAAGTGGGAATTACACACAGGAAGGGATAGGCAATACACCGTGTTCCTCCACAGACGACAGCCTGGACTCAGAGGGGAGAGGTCATTAATACAGCTTGTCCACAAAAACATCAAGAGAGATCAGCCCAGCCCGATCTGCCCTTCTGTCTGAGCACAGAGCTGTGTTTGCACAGTGTGTGTTGAGTCTCCTAGGACAGCTCCCTTATAGACAAAGCTCTGCATGAGGGAACCACAAAGCTAGACTCTAATTCCAGAAACCTTATCATGTGCAAACGCTTGAGGAAGTCTCTAAGCCTTAGATTTTTTAATTTTTGTTTTGTTTTGGAGTTGTTGTTTTTTTTTTTCATTTGTAAAATAGAAAAATGAAGCCAACAGGGCCTATTGTGGTTTGAATGTGAAACTCTCATGTGGTCTCATTCATGCGTCTCCACATTCGGTCTCTATTACTACTCTTTGGGAAGGTTGTGAAACCTTTAGGACCAGAGCCTTAATGAAGGAACTGAGTCACTGGGTAGGATGGAGGCTTGATTTTTTTTTTGTAGGTAATTAAAAATTCTTTATATTAATTGCAGTTTATTCACTTTGTATCCCAGGTGTAGCCCTCTCTGAGAGTCCCTCCCAATCTCATCCTCCCTCCCTCATTTCCTCCCATTACCCTTTCCAAGGCCACTGATAGGGGAGGTCCTCCTCCCCTTCCATCTGACCATAGCCTATCAGGTCTCATCAGGACTGGCTGCATTGTCCTCCACTGTGACCTAGCAAGGCTGCTCACCCACCAGGAGGAGGTGATCCAAGAGCCAGCCACTGATTTCATGTCAGAGACAGTCCCTGTTCCCCTTACTAGGGAACCCTCTTGGATACTGAGCTGCCATGGGCTATGTCTGAGCAGGGGTTCTAGGTTATATCTATGAGTGGTCCTTGGTTGGGAGGTTTGATGTTTTATATCCTAGTCCTACTTCCTTTATTTCTTGATATGAGTGAAAGGATGTGTGTGTGTGTGTGTGTGCGCGTGCACACGTGTGTGTGAACGCACCTGAACTTGCATATGAAGGCAAAAGTAGACATCAGTTCTTTTCCTCAATTAAGCCCCACTTTATTTTTTGAGACAGGATTTTGCATAGAAATTGGGGTTCACTGATTCAGCTCTAATGACTGGGCAGCAAACCCTAAAGATCCTCCTGTCTTTGCCTCCCCAGCAAGTGTAGGCATGCTTTTTATGTGGGCTCTAGGAATGAAATTTGGGTCTTTGGCTTCTGTGGATAACATTTTACCAACAAACCCATGCACTAGTCCATAGGACTTTGGGTCCACTCTCTACCTCTTGACTGCAAACACAGTGTGGCCAGGGTCTATCACTCCTTAATGGCAATTGCTTTCTTGCCATGCTGGACTATATCTTTAAACTATGAGCCTGTATAAACCCTTTCTCTCTGAAGTTGTTTTGATTAGATTTTTTTTCACAGCAGCAAGAAAACTCACCCATAAGAGGCCTGATCCATCTCTATCATCTTCCTTAAAGTCTGTTATTTTACCCCGTGATGAAGGGTATACTAATCAGCTACAGGATTCTTGGTCAGCTTCTCCGTTTCTATTCAGTTTCCAGGACAGCAATCTTTAAAGATTCATATAACCATGTTCACTGACTTTTTAGTTTATCTATCTTCCACATCTCATGATATTTTAAATCTCATTTGTCTGAAAATAAAGAAAATCTGGAACTTAGCCCTATGTTTCTCAAGGAGAGTGTTCTAAGCTGTAAAGAATTGCTAGTTGCATCAGTTCCATTTATGAACAGTCATGGTTTCCTATAATAAGTTTCATTTTATTTAAAGGAACATGAATACCAAAATAAATATTAACAAATATTAGGGCCAGCAGGATGGAGCAAAGGATAAAGGTGCATACTGTATTCTTGATTTGCTCAAGTCGATCTTTAGAACCTGCATAAAAGTAGCAAAGAAAAAAACATGTCTCTGGTCTCCACAAGTATGTAATGGCATGTGCATATTAGTGCATATGTGCACACACACATACACACAGAGATAAAAAAGTATGAGCCAAGAGATGGCATAGTGATTAAGAGACTTGCTACTCTTCCAGAGGACAGGTGTTGGCTTCAAGCATCCACATCAGGCAATATATAACAGCCTGTAACTACAACTGCAGGGAATGCAATACCCTCTTCTGGCTTCCATAAGCATATACACATGCTCTCTCTCTCTCAGTCTCTCTCTCTCTCTCTCTCTCACACACACACACACACACACACACACACACGCGCGCACGCGCGCACGCGCACACACACACACACACACACACTTAAATAAATGATAAAACTTCTGAAAGTAACAAATTAAAAGAATAAGTTATCATGATTGTTTCTCAAAAGAACTATCAAACACTCCTTTTTAAAACTTCACCTTCCCCGCTATATTTAAAATACATTGTGTTTCTGAAAATTTGAATTTGTGTATGATTTTTGTATTCTTACTTTTTATAAAAACCATATTTTCCATCTATATGTTTGACATAAATTACTTATGTCACTGATGGCTTTTGACTTTAGAGGATGATGTATTTACCTAGTCAAAACCCTGCAGAACACGTGACATGCAGAAGCAGAGGAAGCAGTGCCAACAGGATGAATGGAAGTACACTTGACAGTAATTAGTTAGATGTTATTTGACATACTTATTCTGGACCAGAATAAACTGCACATCTCAAGCATCCCCAAAAGGTGAATTCTTCTCTTCCTGTACACACTACACACTATGGTTTATTCGGGTCGAACACATGTATGGACATAGCATCTACCAAATCAGACATACAAAATAGTTAAGAAGAGGAAAATTACCAGGGATAGTGGGGCACACCTTTAATCCCAGCACCCAGGAGGCAGAGGCAAGTGGATCTCTGAGTTCAGAGCCAGCCTGGTCTACGTAATAAGATCAAGGATAACCAGGGCTACATAGTGAGGCCCTGTTTGAAATCAAGGGGGAATAGTAATTATTTATGCTGATTACACTTAAATATAGTTTCTGATACGAGAGAAAGTATCAGAGACTGATACCTAAGTAAGTCAGATTTAAAAGACGTTCCCATCACTTCCTTTAAATTTCAGAGGAAACTCCTGCTTTGCATAATAGTGGTTTGGTAATTTCATGGGCTTTGAAAATATTATTGACCTTTAAAATCTAATCAGACACTCTGCTAAAGGGAAATTAATCAAAAGAATGATCATAAATGGGAACAAGTAATGATCCATATGATGTAAGCATTTTAGGAAATGCACACATTTTTTAAATAGTAAGTAACGTGTAACAATGCACTAATGTCCATACGAATAAATAAAATTAACTATGTGGCAATATGTTAAACAGATTATTTCATGTAATTGAGAGAGATACTTCAAAACCAAAGACATTTATGGGGGTGAGAAAATAAAAATGCATTAAAATATTGTATTCACTTTTAAAAACAAAAAAGATACACAGTAAAGTGTGAACAGAGATAAATAGCTGTGAGACTAAAACTGCTTTGTATTTCATTTTGTGAAGTATATGGTTTTATAAAGACAAATAATATTTTAAATAAATAATTAAAATATTTGTGAATGATATGGTTAACCAGCTGGGCAAGTGTCTATTCACAAGTAAATTGGCTTTAAGATTATCAGTGTGGGGCTCTGAAGAGGGTGAGTCATGATGGCTGCCACGAGAGGACACTGTGTCTGAGGAGTAGGACAGCAGAAACAACACAGCAACCAGGACACTGAACTCTGGGACCTAAAACACCAGCATTGGTGATTGCCAGGTGAGCAGAACTCCTACAGTGAGGAAATCAAGTGGGAAAATCCTAGGGACACCCAGTTATTCCCCGGAAACATCTCCAGGGGACCAGCGGTGCACAGCCCTGATCTGAACGAGCAGCCTAGCACAGCTCTGATCTGAACAAGCAGCCATACTGGGTGCCAACAGCCACCATACCAGACTGGGTCACACAGTCTCCAGGCCAGACTGAGGAGGACCCGGGTACCGTTTTGACTGACCTGCATATTGTGGGCACACACTGCTCGGCTCCACCAGCAACTACCTCAGTCCGTGTGTGTGTGTGTGTGTGTGTGTGTGTGTGTGTCCACGGGCCAGTCTGAGAAGGACCCGGGTTCTGTTTCAACCAGAAGGCATACAGCAGGCACACACCGATCCCCTCCACAAGCAACCACTTCAGTCCGTGTGTGTGTGTGTGTGTGTGTGTGTGTGTGTGTTTGTACACGGGCCAGACTGGACCATTTTGACCGGCCTGCACACTTCGGGCACACACTGTTCGGGTCCCCCAGCAACCACTTCAGTCCACGTGTGTGTGTGTGTGTGTGTGTGTGTGTGTGTGTGTGTGTGTACACAGGCCAAACTGAGAAGGCCGCGGGCACCATTGCAGACTGGCCTGCATACAGCGGGTGCACACTGCTCTGCAATGCCTGCATCCACTCCAGACCAAGTGTGTGTGCCCCAAATATCATCTCAGACCATGGTGAACAGTCCCGGGCCCATTGATCCCAATACCATAATAGTGGCAGACTTCAACACTCCACTCTCACCAAGGGACAGATCATCCAGTCAGAAGCAAAACAGAGAAACAAGGGCACTCACAGACACCCTATATCAAGTGGACCTAATAGATGTCTACAGAACTTTTCACCCTAGATCAAAAGAGTATACC
>JAQQSO010006857.1:0-11037 GCA_028658305.1 Pachyuromys duprasi
TATCTTTGTTGCATAGGTGTGTTTCTTGGATGCAGCAGAATGTTGGATCCTGTTTCCGCAGATCCTGTTTCAGTTAGTCTGTTTCTTTTTATTGGAGAGTTGAGTCCATTGATGTTGATAGATAATAGTGACCAATGACTGTTATTTCCTTTTATTGTGGAGTTGGTGGTCTTACTGTGATTCATTGCTTTTTTGTTGTTGTTGTCGTTGGGAAATTATCTTTATCCTATATTTTCTTTGGTGTAGTTGTTTTCGTTGGACTGAAGTTTTCCTTCTAGTACCTTCTGTAGGGCTGGGTTGCTGTGTAGGTATTGCATGAATTTTGTTTTGTCATGGAAAATTTTGTTTTTTCCCTCTATGTTGATTGAAAGCTTTGCTGGGAATAGTAGTCTTGGTTGGCATCTGTGTTCTCTTAAATACTGCATGACTTCTGCCCAGGCCCTTCTGGCTTTCATAGTTTCTGATGAGAAGTCTGGTGTGATTCTGATAGGTCTACCTTCATATGTTACTTTACCCTTTTTGCTTGCTGCCTTTAATATTTTTTCTTTGTTTTGTAGGTTTAGTGTTTTGACTATGATGTGATGAGAGGTATTTCTTTTCTGGTCTAGTCTATTTGGTGTTCTGTAGGCTTCTTGTTGTTTATGGACAATTCTTTTTTTAAGTTGGGAAAATTCTCTTCTATGGATTCTGGGGCCTTCTCAGACTGGCCCGTGGATGCACACACACACGTTCTGGAGTGGTTGCAGGCGTTGCTGAGTGGTGTGTGCCCGCTGGATGCAGGCCGTTTGGTAATGGTTCCTGGGGCCTTCTCAGTCTGGCCCGTGGACACACACACACACTGAGGTGGTTGCCAGCGGAGCCAAGCGGGGCCTTCTCAGTCTGGCCCGGAGACTGTGTGACCCAGTCCGGAATGGCAGCTGTTGGCGCCCAGGGCGGCTGCTCAGTCAGATCAGGACTGTGCGCCGCCAGTCACCCGAAGTTTTTCAGGGGAATAACTGGGTGTCCCTAGGATTTTCCCACTTGATTTCCTCACCGTAGGAATACCACTCACCTGGCAATCACAAATGCTAGTGTTTTAGGTCCCAGAGTTCAGTCTCCTGGTCGCTACATTGTTACTGCTTTCCTACTTCTCAGACACAGTGTCCTCTCATGGCATCCATCTTGGATCTCCCCATGTTGGCTTTTGAATAAGACACTTAGGAGATGCTGCAAATGGCCCTAATTTTGGTGTTCAGGATCCATGTGAGATTGCACCAGCCCTGATTAAGTCTGTGTTGTGGCCACCTCTGTTTGTCTGCACTGTTTTCCTGTCCGTGTCCCTCTCTGTGTGTTTGTCAGTTTTTTTAGTTGGGAGAACAGACTTAAAATGGGAGAAGGGAGTAGAAGTTTCAATACACCTTTGAAATGCATGTTAAGACACTTAAGAGCATCTGTAACATGGTGATCACAGACCCCACACTTCCCTACCAGTTTCCCTATATTGATAAATGGCTTTTTCTAATGTAGGGCAGACACCTGGTTTAAGACCTGTGCTTCTTCTCTTGCTTAGCCCAAGTCACCCATAGAAACCCATGTCTCTACCTGTTTTTCCACCCCCACCAGAGGAAGATGACTCCTCCTTCATATGTTCCAGAGTAGCCTATGCAGCACCAGGGAAGGGTATGTAGCTCTCCTGGTTGTGCTTGGGTGAGGAAAGAGGGCAGTCTATTATTTCCTGGGCCCCCTTCTCCTCCATACATGTAGAGTGGCTCTGGCTAAGGCTGCTCTTGTAGGAATCGCTCTGATTTTGACACAGCCTCAAACCTTCTTCTAAAAGAGAAGCCCCCAAAAGGCCAAAGACCCAAAGGTTCCCTCTCTATTCCTTTCATCCTTTATGTCTCCTTTTCAACCAGTCATCTATAAAATTGGAAACTATCTATTCTCTGAAAAACGGCAGGCTCTCATTAGTCTCAAGTTTGTCTTTTGCACCCACCAGCTAACATGGTATGCTTTCCAGGAGTTCCTGGCCATCCTCTTCATGGCCAATGAGTGAGACAGGATCTGGCTTGAGAATAGAAAAGCCAGCTGTAGGCCAGGATAAATATTCTTCAGAACAATGTAGCCTAAATAGAGTAGATTTTCCCTTGTGCCAAAAAGGATGCTTTGGACAGTTTTCTCTAGGTACTTTCAGAAAGACTGGAGGCAGCTTCTGGAAAACCCACCAATCTGTTTAATGTGAGTGTGGTTATACATGAACCCCATGGAGTCACCCTCTGAGTTGCTGGAGCACCTTTGAGAGACATCCAAGGTGTTTGTGTTCATAGACCCAGAAGCACCAGAAAACCAGCAAGCAGCCAATATTGCTTTTGTTATTCAGTCAGCCCTACCTATTATAAAGAAATGTCAGAAGTTATAAATGCTTGAGGGTGTCTTAGTCACTCTTCTTTTGCTGTGAAGAGACATTTAACCAATTCAACTGTGGTGGTTTGAATAGAAATGGCCCCCGTTACCTCGTGTGTGTGACTGCACAGCCCACAGCAAGTAGCATTACTAGGAAGTGTGGCCTTGTTGGAGTAGGTTGGTATTGTTCAAAAAAAGTGTGTCAGTGTGGAGGCAGGCTCTGAGGTTTTATACATCCAAGTCTGGCCAGTGTGTCTCAGTCTCTTTCTGTGCCTACATATCAATATGTAGAACTCACATCTCCTTCTCCAGCAGCATGTTTGCCTGCATGCACCATGCTCCTTGCCATGACAATAATGGACTAAACTTCTGAATTGTAAGCCAGTCCCAATTAATTGTTTTTTGTTATTAGAGTTGCCATGGTAATGGTGAGGTTTGTTTATTTGTTTGTTTGTTTGTTTTTGCAGCAATAGAAACCCTAACTAAGACAGCAAATCTTACAAAAGAAAGCATTTAATTGGGGGCTTGATTACAGCTTCAGGGGTTTGGTTCATTGTTTTCGTGGCAGGGAGCAAAGTGCTATGCATGGTGTAACAGTAGGCAAGAGCTACATCCTGCTCCATAGACTGAGAGGAAACGTCTGGGCCTGTCATGGGCCTTTGAAATCTCAAAGCCCATCACCAGTGATACACTTCTTCCAAAAAAACACACTTCCTAATCCTTCTAATCTTTTCTACTTCCTGGTGACTAAGAATTCAAATATATGAACCTACAGGGGCCATTTTTATCCAAACCACCACAGAGGGTACGAATAGGTCTCAGTTATCGGAAATCTCTCAATAACTATGACTCTATAGAAAAAAAATAAAAAGCTAAATAAAAGACTGACCTAAATAAAAGTTGTGGGTAGTGCTCAGGGCTACCAACACAAGAGTTCAGAGGTGGAAGCCAGAGACACTTGGAAAGGAAGAGGCTAGAAAAGGAGAAATGTGATTACTGGGATAAAAAAGGACACTGGAAGAATGGATAACCACACTGGAGGATGGAAGAAGATGCCCCATCCTTCATTTGTTTGAGGACTGATGGGACTAGGACTTCATTCCATGAAGATCCCAAGAGCCCAGCACAACAGTAAAGGTAAGGGGAAATTTATTAAATTCCTGTTGGCACAGGATCAGCCTGAACAGTTCTGGCAGAGCTGCTTGGACCAGTGATATATCAATGAATATCTGTTCAAAGGGCCAGACTCTTTTTCCCTGGATTACTTCTTAGACAGTGGACTTGGGACAAAGTATTGTAACCAGCTCCTTCTTAGTTATGCTATCCCCTAATTGGGAGAGACTTATTAAAAAATCTATAGGCCATCGTATCCTTCGATAAGGCCCCTGCTCACTTTACTTTGAATAAAACTTCAGCCATCAACCCAGCAGCCTATTGCAGAATGATAATACAATAAATCCCCTTCATGATTTCCTGATAGTCACTGATGGCTGTCACTTCCATCATATTGGCTCTAATAGATGAGAAGTAGAAGAGGTACTATATACTGATTGTAGCAGTTTTGTTCAGAAAGGAATAAGGTATGTTCAGGTGTCAGTTGTAACATTGCACAGGACAATCCAAGGTGTGAGCCCAGTCCTTCCATTGAGAGACTGGAACAAAGGACTGAGCTTCTGGCATTAACCCAGGAACTTTGCTGGGGAATGAAAACCCATCACTGTGTACACAGTCAATGTGCATTTGCCATGGCCCATGTCCATGGGGCCCTCTGTCAAGAAAGGTGACTCCTTACCTTGGCCAGAAAGAAAATAAATAACAAAAAGGAAAATCGTGGCTCTGCTAGATGCCACCAAGATGGCATCTCCAGATCTTGGTTACCCTGCCTGATCCCGAATTGTTCCAGCACCCAAACTACTCACAGGAAGAAACCAAGTGGGCAAAAGGGACTATTCCACATAGAAGGCAAATGGATGGTGTGGTGGTTCTTGCTAGTTGGGAGATCCACAGTCCCTGGTGCTATCAAAAAAGAGATGTTCTAGCTCTAGCTCAATCTTTACGTGGGTTCCCTAGTAATGGGAATGGGGGCTGTCTCTGACATGGACTCAGTTGCCTGCTCCTTGAACACCTCCCCCTGGTGGAGGGGCAGCCTTGCCAGGCCACAGAGGAAGACAATGCAGATAGTCCTGATGAGACCTGATAGAACAGGATCAGATATAAGGGGAGAAGGAACTCCCCTATCAGTGGACTAGGGGAGAGGCATTAGGAGGAGAAGAGGGAGAGAGGAGATGAGAGAAGGGGCTACAGCTGGGATACAAAGTGAATAAATTATAATAATAAATAATAAAGAAAAAAAGAGATGGTCACAAAACTTAACCAGGCCATGCATCTCAGGCATCCAAAGTTGTTGCGTTACTCAAACCCAGATATCACATCCCTCAATTACACAATTTTGTTAAAAACTTGTATCCTGATCTACCACTAGTGCACAAGTGAACCCCAAATGAGAAAGAGAAGCCCCAGAAGGAATTTTCATGAAAGAAGCACCTCTGGAGAACAGTAAGACCTTCTGTGGATGGGTGGAAGTCTATCCTACTTGGAGACAGCCTCAGTGGTCATCAAAAACTACAAGAGTTGATTCTTAGTTTTTTATTGTCCCTCTTGCCAGGGTCTGACAATGGTCATAAGCCTTCATGGCCAAAGTTTTCCAAAATCTGGCAAAGATCCTAAATGTTGGTTAGAAACTATATTATGCCTGTAGGTCACACAACTCAGAACAGGTAGAAGGGATGAATAAGTGCTTGAAGGAAACTTGTACTATGTATGTCCTTGACACTAGCAAAAATTGGGCAAGCTTCCCACCACTTGCCCTCCTAAGGGACAGATACATCCTATATTAGGATGTTTCACTCCATTTGAAAGAATGTTTGGGAAGCCTCCATATATCCTCTTGAAGCAGAGATGTTCATAAGACAGAAATTACAAACCATTCTTACAGGCTCTGCAACAAGCCTAGGAGACTGTTTATCAGATGGTTTGAGAGGCCAGGCTCTTGCCTGTGTGTGAGTCTGTCCACAAATTCCAGCCTGGCAACCTTGTGTGGTTAAAGAGGATCCCAGCCCAGAGCCTGAAACAAATATGAAAAAACCATGCCCTGTGGTCCGTCCTCACCACTCCTATAGCAGTGTTGGTCACCAGTATCACCCTGCGGGTCTACCACACTCAGCTGAAGGAGATTAGAGGACAATAATAAATGGGTTGTCACCAGGTCAACCAGCCTGCTAAAGATAAGACTGCAACTGAGCCTATGAGTATGAGTGCCCTCTTTTGTCACCTGGAAAAAACCTCCAAGGAAGGGTGTCTGCCTAATGTAACCAAGATACTTCCTTATGCAGATCTCTGTAGCCGTGAACAGCTTGTTAACTCCAGGAGTATGGAGGTTGAATGTGTTTACATGACCCAGAGAACACCTGGCTTGCTTGTACTAACAGCTTAGCCAAGTGTCATCTCCAAAATTGTTTGTACCCCTTTGCATCTTTTTGTGCATACTCCGGCAGGTGTTCATCTGTGATGGAGAAGAGGGAAGGGCTCATGCAAATCCAGATTATGTAGTTTCCCGTGCAGGGCAAGCCATCCTCACTCTTATTCCTCAGAGGCAGACATCCTGGGTTCCACTGCAGTTAGAACTTGTTGGGCCATTCAGCCTTTTCTCTTAGCTTTCAGGGTAGGATCCTGCTTGCTCAACTGTTTACTTAACTATGTGAAGGAGAAAGTAAATTCTGGAGGATGATATAATCCTCTTCTCCGAGATGAGTCCATGATTTGACTCAAGCCCATAGAATCAGTGGGGAATGGAACAGGCCCCCAGACCTTAGCACAACTGATAACATGTTAGAGTCACCATACTGATCTTAAAACCCAGCGAGTAGGTCCCAAAAACTGCCAAAAGGAATAAAGATTTAATCCATCAGGTCTTTCTATCTCCCTCTTCTTTCATCAGATTCCCTGCACTCTGCCCAAAGTTTGGCTATGAGTCTCATCCTCTGCTTTGATATCCTGCAGGAGGGGACAGGAGCTCTACCAGGAGAGAGAAAGAAAGAAAAATCTGTGCACAGGGGTCTTTTCTGAGACTGATACTCCAACCGATGACCACGCATGGAGATAACCTAGAACCTCTGTACAGATGTAGCCTATGGCAGCTTAGTGTCCAAGTGGGTTTCCTAGTAAAGTGAACATGGGCTGTCTCTGACATGAACTCATTGGCCTGCTCTTTCATCACCTCCCCCTGAGGAGGAGCAGCCTTACAGGCCACAGAAGAAAACAATGCAGCCAGTCCTGATGGGACATGAGAGGCTAGGGTGAGAGGGAAGAGGAGGAGGACCTCCCCTATCAGTAGACTTGGGGAGGGGCATGGTTGGAGAAGAGAAAAGGAGGGTAGGATTGTGAGGGGAAGAGGGAGGGGGCTATAATTGGGATGCAAAGTGAATAAACTGTAATTAATAAAAAATAAAATTTAAAAAAGATTTAATCCATCAAAGACCTAGTCCATACTTTCAAGAAAGTCCCTAAATATACTAACCTTGCTTCTTGGATTCTATAATTCTGATTCTTGCTAACTGAAATGTGATAACCAGGATGTATTTCTTGTGCATAAAGACAATGGGCTGTAAAGCTTAGGAAGAATGATTTGGGAAAGTTTCTTTTACAGTCACTGTCCAGCAATAAAGACTTTTCTTTTCTGACTTAAGAGTGTTTCTCTGTTGGGCTTACCCTTCAACATTATGTGTGCATATGTATATATAAATACCAATATATACATATATTTGTAGGTATATATGTATGTGTTCTGAGATTATATTGCTCAATATTATTTTATGATCAAGTTGAAAGATTAAACAAATCTTACAAAGTAAAAGGAAAAAAAGCTGGTTTACTTATTTTCATTAAAGCATTTTCTTTCGTAAGTAAAATTGTAAGGTGGTTTGTGAGGTATGTGGCTCAAATTTAGGAATGAGACATACTATTTAGGTCATAATTAAAGGTCACATTCATTTTTTTTGCCTTAAGCAAGCATGGTTTATTTATTATTCTAATACTCTTGTTAGAGATAGATCTTAGAAAAATAAGCATTGTTTTCACCATGGTGTGTGTAAATTTTTGATAACCAGGAAGAAATGTAAATTTGATCTGGTGTGTCAGAGAAGAATTCCTTTCCCTTTTTTGTTTTCGTTTTCTCTGTATTTCTGTCCTTTCTGTGGTCCACTTCATTGTCTGTGAACATTACTTTCCTCACCTCCAGCTGGTAATAAACACCACCTACCTTCTATAGAGCTAAGGTGCAATGAGATTTTTTTTTATGCAACATTTGCTCAGGAGTAGAATCAGCACTCAGTGATATTGATCCCTTTGCCTTTGAGTTTGCTTGGGGCTTTGGGAGAGGGTAACTATGCTCAAAAAGAGGCTGAGCACACAATTTATAGGACAAACCTGCACACTGTTGAGTGTGGCAGACAGAGCTATTTATATCAGTCAAGAGGGGTAAACCAGGAGTAACCCAGAAAAAGTCTGTATGAATAATTGGTAAGCAGGGGAGAAGCTGAGGAAGTGTTTACTGCTTTCAATCAGAACTTTGAAAAGCCCATTTGTATTAAGCATATTCAAATTAAAGGTTTCACAGGACAGATGAAAAAGTTCATAGGAGGAGATCAGAATTAGAGCAACGGCAGTAAAACATTGTCTGCCTTCCGGGGCTCTAAATTTTTTTGCACCCTTATAGGAAATTTATCTTCTTTGTGAGAGTTAAAAATATTAAAAGGGAATGTACAAGGGAATTAGTGGAGTATATTTGAAGTACCTCCACCTTCCAACTGTTTTTCTCTCTAGGTCTCTTTTTAATTTCTACTAATGTATGATTCTAGGGAAGAATAAGTGGGAGAATGGCTGAGGGAATCAATGCTATCAAATGCACAGAGGTGATTCCACCTGTTCTCAGTGGGGTCTGAGAAGTAGCAAGCACAGATATTGTTATCCTAGACAGAAGCACTCACATGGTGAAGAGACAGAAACAGGTTCAAACTGGATAAATGAGGTCATAATTTTATGCCTGGATGGCTATGATGATGAATATCAGGTTGACATCTCTTTTGACCAAATGAAGCTACTCTTTAGTTTTTCTAGAGTCAGTAGACAGAGTAATGGGTTTCATGTGCAATTTTCAAACATGCACAGCATTTTACTTTTTTATATACCTGTGTATTATTGCCATTTTTGTGCCAGTGGGCACATCTTGCCTGGCATTTTGTTAGGGCAACACAGAGTCCACAGTTGAGCAAGACTCTCAAATGGCTTTTCCTTTCTAGAAGCCTGCATCGTATGCTTTGGCATGATGAAATCCATCAGTACCATTTGTCTGAATTTGAAATGATTTCTTAGAGCTCTTTTCAGAAGTTCCTTGCCCAGAAATGTTTCAAAGTATTTTGTATATGCTTTTTGTACAGAGATAGGGATCTAGTTTGTTATTTTGATATCCAGTTTTTACAGTATTAATTTTTGAAAAGGATGGCTTTTCTTCAGTCTATGTTTCTGGCATCTTTGTGCTTGTAGCTGTGTGGTTTCGTTTCTGCATCGTTTAAGCTGTAACACTTTGGGGAAACCTTCCCCTGCTGGGCGGGAGCTCTGAGCTGTTAAACCTGAAGTGAGGAACCTAAACATTTTTGTATTTATTTTTAAAAGGATTTATTTATTTTATTTTGTGTGTATGAGTGTTTTGCCTGGTGCCTTTGGAAGCCAGAAAAGGGTGTTGGATCCCATGGAACTAGTGTATTACCATGGTGGTGTTGGGAACCAAACCTGAATCTTCTGCAGAAACATCAAGTGCTCTTACCTGAGGAGCTATCTTTCAATCCAAATGCTCATCAGTACTCATTGAATAAAGAACCTATGGTACATTCCTATAATACAATATCCACAAAACGTATTGAACGGCTGTTGAATGCAATAAAATAGATATTTTAAAAACCATCGCACAGAAAGTTTTATTTTAAACAAGTTCTTATTATACAACTCTGTTTATCTAAAATTCTAGCAGAGAGGTCTCATCTAAAGTAGTGCAGAGCAGATATCAGGTGATGAAATTACAGAAGGCGTGGCTAGAAATAGGCACAGGGAAACTGTGGGATGATGGAAACAGCCTATATTTTGATTATTGTAGTGGTTACACATGTATATGACTATGTGAATTGTTAAACCTCATTGGGACACAGAGTTTTGATTGAGTAGACTTTATTATATATAACTTAATATTCAATAATAGTGATTAAAAATGCAAGTTAAACATTGTGTTATATACCCATAGTTCTAGCTCTTGGGAACCTGATGCAGGAGGATTCCTACAAGTTCAGGACCAGCCTGCTCTATCTACATAGTGGAGTACAGGCAAGCCTGTTCTACATAGTAAGCTCCAGGCCAGGATACTGAAAAAACAAAACAAAACAAAACAAACAAACAAACAAAAACCAAAACCAAAACCGAAAACAACTTCGCCTTCTCCTGGAGCTACCAATTCTGAGCATAGAAAGTGAAGAAGTTTATGTCAAAGGTACAGGAAGCATTTTCAATAAAATCATAGAGGAAAGTTGCCCAAATCTAGGGAAAGGAATTTCTTTCCAGATACCACAGACATTTAAAATGCCAACCAGACAAGATCAGAAAAGATGTTCCTCATGCCACAGTACAGTTAAAACACTGAATATCCAGAACAAATAAAGTATATTTAAAGCTGCAAGTTAGACACAACAAGTCACATATCAATACATCTGAATAACAGCAGATTTCTCAACAAGCACCCTAAAAGTCAGGAGTGCTTTGAATGACACATTTTAAGTCCCAAAAGACAACTGACAATGCAGATCACTGTATGTGGGAAAGGTTTATGTCATAGTTAAGGCAAAAAAGAAAACCTTCCTTGACAAATGTATGCTCCTAGGTTTACACCTGGTCTCCAGAAAAACAGCCTCTGAGTGCTTCCACACAACTCTTGCCTTCAGCCTCCTTTCCTTTCTGGCATCTTCTACTTGCCTGTGAACTGAATAAAGAAAGGCAAGAGGAAAGGAAGGAGAGTAGGAAGGATGGAATGAATATAAACAAAGTATGTTCAGTGAATAAGACTGATAACTTTGGTAGCCTGAGCTCAATTCCTGAGACAGAAGAGAGGAACTGACTCTTGGAAATTCTCTTCTGACCTCCATACACAGACCCTGGAACATGTAAACACACTCATACACTAGGATGAATAAAGTAGAGTAGGAAACAAAACTAAGACAAAAGAAAACAAGGATTCAAAGCAAAAATGATTCTATTTTATGGAGCACTTTTAGCTTTTCTTGGTCAGGAAGAATTTAGGCACCATGTAGTCAGGTTTTAGAATCTCAAATAGTCATGAGATTTGAGGAAGGGTATAAATAATAAACCCCCACTGCCCTCTCCAAACAATTCATTAAAATCTCTAATTTCTTAATATTCTTCCAAGGAGTGCTGAGTGGAGTTTAATGGTATGGGGAAAGTCCAAATTTTCTCAAAGCAGACTAGGAGCCTACAAACCACAGGAGGATGTCTGAGGATCCAAATGCTTCTTTTTTTTTTTTTTTTTTTTTTTTTTTAAAT
>JAQQSO010006858.1:0-11037 GCA_028658305.1 Pachyuromys duprasi
TCTACCAGGACTTTCTTTACTTGAAACCACCCACATGCACCTTCTCTGCTTCACTTTGTATCGATACTTCCCACATCCTCCATGAAGGTTTAGCCCCATACACACTTTCCTACAAATCACCAGATTTAGCCCAGGCCTCATAACTAGTGCACTAGCTTAGTCTGGCCTTGTCTACATGGCAAAGAGCACTAGTGTTGAGAATCAGGGCCATTCTCAGGTCACCCAGCTAAACCCTGGAAGAGTTCCGGGGTCCCAGCAGGCGCTCAGTTGCTAGCCCAGAGACACATGCCTGCCATTCTCTGATCACCATTCCAGACTGAACTGTGGGCCCCACAACACCAGACACTGGTATTTCCAGTCTAGAAAAAACCCCACAGTGAAGGAAGCAATTGGGACCAACCTCAGGTCACCCAGACAATCTCTGGAAAAGGTCCCAGGGTCCAGCGGGCACAGCTCAGAGATCTGCCTGTGTGCCGGACTCACTGTCCCAGATAGAACTGTGGGCCCCAGGGCACATGGTATATACTCACTTATAAGTGGATATTGCACATATAATATAGGATAAACATACAAAAATCTGTACACCTAAAGAAGCTAAGCAAGAAGGAGGACACTGAGTAAGATGATCAATCATAATTCAGAAAGACAAATGGGACAGACATTGGAAGAGGGGAAAAAACAAGGAACAGGATAGGAGCCTGCCACAGAGGGCCTCTGAAAGACTCTACCCAAAAGGATATCAAAGCAGATGCTAAGACTCATAGCCAAACTTTGGGCAGAGTACAGGGAATCTTATGAAAGAAGGGGGAGATAAAAAGACCTGGAAAGGACAGGAGCTCCACAAGGAGAGCAACAGAACCAAAAAATCTAGGCTGCGGAGTCTTTGCAGAGACCAATATTTCAACCAAGGACCATGCATGGAGATAACCTAGACCCCTTGCTCATATGTAGCCCATGGCAGCTCAGTCTCCAAATGGGTACCCTAGTAAGGGGATCAGGGGCTGTCTCAGACATGAACTCAGAGGCTGGCTCTTTGTTCAGCAAACCCTGGGGACAGTGCAGCTGTACGAGGCCACAGAGGAAGACAATGCAGCCAGTCCTGATGAGACCTGATAGGCTAGGGTCAGAGGGAAGGGGAGGAGGACCTCCCCTATCAGTGGACTTGGGGAGCGGCATGGGAGGAAATGAGGAAGGGAGGGTGGGATTGGGAGGGCATGAGGGAGGGCGCTACAGCTGGGATACAAAGTGAATAAACTGTAATTAATAAAAATAAATAAATTATAAAAAACTCCAATATATTGTGATTAAGGTTCTCCTCTCTCTAGTCCTCCCATTCATCCCTACTTCTCTTCCCTTCCAGATAAACAGCTTTCTCTCTCTCACACTAGAAAACAGTTATCTAAAGAATAATTAAATAGAATAAGAAAATATAACAAAACATTGAAAAGGACTTAACAAACTAACAGAAGAAAGAAAAAGCTCTCATCTGGGCTGTTAGTGCTTCTTCCAAGATTCTAAAGACAACCTAACAACCCACCTTGAAATACTAGACATAAGACATTCTCTTTTGAGTTATTGTCCAGGACTTTCCAAGAGACTTCCCCCAAACATGCATTATATTGCTGTTGCCCTTGGTTTTTCCTCAGAGATGGAGGTAAGTCTCTATTAATGAAGACTCCATGCCCTTTAGATATAGGACCCAGAGACTTATGAGCTGGAACACACCTGAATGCCACTTTCCTGAGGATTGGCTTTTGCAGTTCCAGAAGTCACCATGCAAATTTCTAAAGGAGGGACACAATCAACAGTTCTATCCAGCCATGATACCTATGAACCACATCAATAACAAGCATGACATATTGGAAGAGGCATCTGAAAGATTGTTAGAGCCAGAGGATCAGGGAGTTTTCCATGAAATTGTGTCAAGTAGTAAAGTAAGAAGGTCCACCTATAAAGTGGTGGTGCACACCTTTAATCCCAGAACTGTGGAGGCAGAGGCAGGTAGATTGCTGTGAGTTTGTGGTCATCCTGATCTACATGGTGATCCAGAACAGCCATGGCTATGTAGAGAGACCCTATCTCAAAACAACAGCCACAACAACCACCAAAATCCAAAAACCAAAAACCTTGAGCTAGTGTGGAGGTTCTAACAGGGAGCGCAGCTACTCCTATTCCTAAAGACAGGTTCTCCTCTATTTGGGGAAGGTCATTCTCTTCTATTGAGAGCACAGCTTCTGGAGAGAGGCACATGGAGCAGAAGGGGACATCCACCTAGTCAGCCAGATCAGCCAAATCAGCCTTGGCGATAAACCAGTTGACAGATGTCACAGTCAGATTACCCTCACATCCATACCAAAACCCCAAACTCCAAACCTCAAACCCCCAAACCAAAAACCAAACCAAACCAAACCAAACCAAACCAAACCAAACCAAACCAAACCAAACCAAACCAAACCAAACCAAACTAATCTAAACCAAAGCAAAGCAAAGCAAACAAAACTGAACCAGATCAAAAGATGAGAAGACATGCATTGGATTACTTGGAACTGGAGTTAAAGATGGTTTTCTAGCTATCATGTGTGTACCAGGAATAAAGTCTGGATCTTCTGGAAGAGCAGTCAGTGCTCTTTACCAGGGGTCCATTACCTCAATCCTAATTATTCATGATAATTCCTTGCTTTCATTCAGGAGTTCCACATTCTTTTTTATGATGCACTTGTTTAATAACACAGTTATGACATCTTTAAGAAGGAAGTTAAACTTGGAGAAATTTCCACTTGGGATGAATAGTAAAATATAGACACTGGATTCCTGATGCTGTTTTTCAAGCCATAAGCACTGAGGTAGATAGAAGGGGATTCCAAGGATGCCCATGCCTTCATCACTGAAGTCGAGCATGTTATATCATATGGAAAACACAATTTTATAGGTATGATTAAAGTCATTGATCTTGAATATCTTCAGTTATGACTCTATTGTATTTATTTTTACAGTTCTAGATTGACTCTAAGTCCTCACTCATGCTAAGCAAGTCCCCAGCGTTCTCCAGCTTGAGCCAGAATTAGTAGAATCGGTAGGGGAGGAAGCTGGAATTTTGAAGCAGAAAACAGAAAACATATGCAGATACCAATAGCTTAAGGATGGGAGAAGAGGACCATCCACTGAGATGGTCTCAGGACCACTGAGAGCATGTCACATGGACACACACATGTTTTTGGTTTTATGGCAAGCTGAGGTTAAATCTCATCAAACATGAATCCCCTGTATCGGACAGCTTTCTTTCTCTTCATCCTCATTGTGTTAGCTCTTTCTAATTCCGTATTCTAAAGGAAGTTTCAAACTTTTTCTTAAATCTTAACAGGTTTTGTCGTTTTCTTATTTATATTGTTTACATTTAATACACTTCATTTAATCTTTATTCAAGGTTGAGTATGAAAATGGCCACCAGCCAAAAGCAATCTACAGATTCAATGTAATTCCCATTAAAATACCAACACAATACTTTACAGACCTTGAAAGAAAAATTCTCAATTTCATATGGAAAAACAAAAAACCCAGAATTGCTAGAACACTCCTGTACAACAACAGATCGTCTGCAGGTATCTCCATCCCTGATCTCAAGCTGTACTAAAGAACAATAGTAAAAAAAACTGCATGGTACTGGCATAGAAACAGAATGGTGGATGAATGGAATTGAATAGAAGACCCAGAAATAAACCCACACACCTATGGATACTTGATTTTTTACAAAGAAGCCAAAACCATACAATGGAAAAAAGACAGCAAATGGCGTCTTCAACAAATGGTGCTGGCTAACTGGATGTCTACAGGTACAAAAATGCAAATAGATTCATATTTATCACCCTGCACAAAACTAAAGTCCAAGGAGATCAAAGACCTCAACATAAAACCAGACACACTAAACCTCTTAGAAGAAAAAGTGGCGAAGAGCCTTGAATTCATTGGCACAGGAGATAACTTCCTGAACAGAACCAACATTGAAGGCTCTAAGATCAACAATCAATAAATGGGATCTCATGAAACTGAAAAGCTTTTGTAAAGCAAAGGACACTGTCATCAGAATAAAATGACAGCCTACGGACTGGAAAAGGGTCTTCAACAACCCTACATCTGACAGAAGACTAATATTCAGAATACATAAAGAACCCAAGAAGTTAAACAGCAAGATTGCATTTTATGATTTACACTTACATAGAGGATATTTTGTTTGAAAAAAAATGCTTTTATAGAATCTTTGAGATGTCTTATCACAGAAAACATAAAATACATGTAGGCATGCTCAGAGCAGTATAATGGACTTTTATGCAATCTACCAACACAATGATTATCTTTAATGATTATCAGTTTACAACAATTTAATATTCTCTATGCCAGATTATCTCAATGGTAGGTTTATGGCTTCTTTGGTTTGGGCTATTCTTTGTTATGTGGGAGTGTGTCTTGTGCCTTGTAAGATATTTCTTTGTATCCTTGACCTCTACTTTAAAAAAATGTCATTGGAATTTTTCTTCTCAACTAAGTTGGACAATGGGACATAATCAACAGTTCTGTTGTGCTGTTAGACAGAACCAGACCCCCTCTGAGGCAAAGCCATCTCTGGCTAAGAGTCTTTGTTTTATACTATTGTGTGTGTGTGTTTTCACCGTAGACAATGAGATGTCCTTTTTCAATTTCCTGACATGTATGTTTCATAATGCTTGGGCCTCTTTTGTCAGACATATTATTTTAAGTGAAACCACCATGTTAGATTTATGATGGATAGGTGAATTCTCTCCTGCTAATAGACCCTCATGGGCCAGTGCTCTGTGAACATTGGGCAAATCCAGCTTGTTTGAATTTCTCTCTGATTTCTGATGTTGTTTCTTATAGAAGCTTCTGAGGTCTTGCTTCCCATGAGGCATTCTGCCTTGTTAGGAAGGGGAGAGACTACAGGCCTCTAGGGATCTCTTTCTTTTCACCTGATCCTGCCCTCTCCCTTGATGTCATCTAGGGAGCATGAACTTAAGACAGATCTGTCCAACTGCTCAGTTTCAATGAACATCTAGGAGGCAAGTATACTTTTTCTTTTACTTAAAAATTACGTAGGGTTGAGGTCATAGTGTCTCTATATCTATATGTAGTCTCTATATCTCTAAGTCTAAGACTGCAAGGGGATCTATCCTACTAGTCCAGGGAGGCAGGGGTAGGTCATAGCTGGCTTAGTGCTTCTCCATTGGCTCATGGAGAAACAGTGTGAGCCAAGAGACATTTTTGCTCTGTATGTTCAGAGTAGCAAAATCACAAGAACTCTTGTATGACTTTAGTTTTGTGTTTATGGGCTTCTTGTGCATGTGATGAGTGAGTGTACTGTAAAAAGAAGAGGAAATGGTGCCTTGAGATACATAAAGTATTAGCAATGAAGTGTTAAGAAAGAAATAGTCTCTGCTTTAAGGATGCACATACTGTAGTTAGACAGATGACTGCATAAATAACTATGAGTCAGTAAATGCTATGATTCCAAAATGTCATGAGGTAAGAGGGACCACTGACTGTGAGGACCCATGAATATGGGAGGTTGTAGGGTTCCTATCTCCGAAAGAAAAACGAAGAGTCGTATGAGGAGACTGTGAATGGGATTTATGGTCACAATTTCTGAAGTACGTATTATCTGCATGGTGTTGTTTGGAATAATAGTCTCTAGGAAGTTATAGAACTTCCTGGATATCACACAATTACCACCCAAGAAAACCTGATTATGTGAGGTCAGGATTCTGGCTGTAGCCGTGCCTTTCTTCAAAAACAGATTTTGGTTTTCACCCCCCCCCCCTTTTTGTTTCTGTGTTTGTATTAGTGTGTTGTTTTGCTCCCTAGCAAGCTAACTCACCTCACCAGCTTAAGGAGGGGGAGCTTTGTGATATGAGTGGAAGTCATCTGGATCCTATTGTCAGATGTCTTGCAGTCTTGCTGTAGGAGAGGTTCTGTGGATGCAGATAGCTCTCCACTACTCTGGACAAAATGTAGAATGTGTCAGGATAATTTTCAAGTGAGTCAGTGACAGTCTGGGTGATTTTCTGAAGATCTAGATAGCTTTCACTAGGAAAGACAATAGTCATGTCTCAAATCATGAGTAAGAACTATGAAAGGATGTCAAACTACTGACATGGGGGCTGAAATATGGGGGAAAGACCACGCTGGCAGAAAAGAAAAGTTAGCATATGATGAACCATCAAGTAAACAACTTCAGACAGTGAGAATCTGGAGAAAAAGCAGAATGAAGATCTCAGACTATGACTGTCTACAGGCTTATGGTCCTCTTAAGGGGTGTTGAATGTCAAGGGAGGTACACCATGGACATGGCTTCAGAAGACACTAGTTGAGTACATGAGAGGTTGAGGACCATCCCTTGTAAACCAAGAAAAAGAAATGAGTCAGGAGAAAGGCAAAAAAAATTGTGGGGAAAGTACAGTAAAAATATTCAGAAGTACTAGAAAAACATCTAACTTGGATATGACGATACTCTCCTGGCTGCCCTGTGTTGAACAATGAGTGGATTTATTGCATTTATGATTGGTCACCCCTTTTTGACACAACTGTCTGCAATCAAGGTCATTTGATCCTACGTAGAGACACTCTTGGTAATTCCTCATTGACTGTAAGTAAAGTTCAAAGTCTTGCAGACCTTTCACTTATCAGGGGGTATTCCTTTTCTTCAGCTTTACAGTTAGTTATTTTCTCCAGAATTACAACCATACTCTATGCATTTACACTTTCTCTGTCTTTTTGGTATGCCCTTATTTTAATTATTAAATCCTACTCATCTTTTAATACTTAGTTCACAAGTTTCCTGATATATATATGTATATATATATATATGTATAAACTTAGCTATTTCATGAAGTCTTTTGTAACATTTCAGATCATATCACCCAACTTCTTTCCTCATGGCTGACATACACAATGTGACTGAATTCATTTTCCTGGGACTCACTGCCAATCAAGACTTGCAGAGAGTTTGCTTTGTGATATTTCTGCTCTTGTACACAGGCGTTGTGCTGGGGAATCTTCTCATGGTGGTTACTGTGGCAGCCAGCAGAAGTCTTGGGTCCCCCATGTACTTCTTCCTCAGCACACTTTCCTTTGTAGAGATCTGTTATTCCTCCACAATAGTCCCCAAACTCATCATGGATCTCATAGCTGAAAAGAAATCCATATCTGTGCGGGGCTGCATGGCACAGCTTTTCTTCATGCATTTCTTCGGTGGTGCTGAGATTTTCCTGCTCACAATGATGGCCTATGACCGCTATGTGGCTATCTGCAAGCCCCTGCACTACACAAGCATCATGAACCAACAGGTGTGTGCAGTCCTTGTGGGAACAGCATGGATGGGAGGCTTTGTGCATTCCATTGCCCAGATCCTTCTTGTCTTCCACTTGCCCTTCTGTGGCCCCAATGTCATTGACCATTATTTCTGTGACTTGCTTCCTGTGCTCAAACTTGCCTGCTCAGACACCTTCCTCATTGGTCTGCTGATTGTTGCCAATGGGGGAACACTGTCCGTGATCAGCTTTGTTGTCCTCTTAGCATCCTATGTGGTCATCTTGTATCATCTGAGAAATCAGAGTTCTGAGGGACGACGCAAAGCCCTGTCCACCTGTGGGTCCCATGTCACTGTGGTTATATTGTTCTTCGGTCCATGTATCTTCATCTATTTGAGGCCTTCTGCTACCCTGCCTGTAGACAAGATGATAGCTGTGTTCTACACAGTGATAACTCCCCTCCTCAACCCTGTCATCTATTCCCTGAGAAATGCAGAAGTGAAGAAAGCCATGAAGAGTCTATGGATCAGGACAATGAAAACAAATGAAAAATAGAGTCTGGATATTGGCTGTCGTTTTTGCTATCAGAGTGGTTCTGAGTCCAAACTGATGGGCACTGTGAGTGGAAAGAATGATCATTTAACATTATTGTAACTGATAAATATTTTCTAAAATATTTGTAAATTGGTTTGTATTATGAAAATGCTGTTACATAATTAGCTATTTTAGATTGTTTGGATTACTACCACTATCCATGATACTGTAGCAAAGAAATAAATGAACTAATAAGCTTTCTCACTTTATCTTGGCAGATATATTATATAAAAGATGTATTACACGTGTAAAATATGTATTAAAATATACATATCCTTCTCTTTTTTTATGTTACAGGTCCTTTCCCTGTATTCGTGGCTTCCAGTTTAGTGCTTTTATGGCTTTCCTGATTGTGCAGTGAGTGGGTCTCTGCATCCATATTTGTTTCATTTGTCTTTTCATGGGCTCTTTTCCTTATCTTGGCTTGTTTTGTCCTATTCTGATGTCTTTTTTTATTTTATTATTATCCCTTAGAAACCTGTTTTCTTCTTTTTTTGTTTTTGTTTTTATTTTTGGTACTTGGAGGAATAAAGGAAGGGGGGACAATAATAAGGATATCTTATGTGAGAAAAAAAATCACCCCGATGAAGGATGAAATTTTGCTATGCAACCCTTCCTTTGTTCTTTAGACAAAAATGTCTTGTGTAAAGCTTACAATCTTTGTTCACGTGTGTTGCTTTTTTGGTGTCCCTTCCCCTTCGAAGCCTAATCCCTATTCCATTCTTCACTACTCCTGTCCTTCTTTTTTCTCTCTAGCTTTCGCCTCTCTTCTCTGTTCCTCTCAGCTTCTTTCTCTTGGCAGTCAACTGTGTTTCCAGCACTCCCTTCAGCTTCTCACTTAGGGATCCAAGCCTCAGAATGAATGCATTTCAATTTTCCAATTTTGAAAAGCAAAGAAATGAATTCTTAATGATGATTCTAAGGTTGAGCCATGTGTGTCTTTTTCATTATTAAAAAAAAAAACTATTTTCAATAAAAAGGGAAGTTATCACCAAAAATGTTTTTTTTTTCCTTTAATGAACTGATGATGACAACTGAATGAAATATATATTCCTGCATCAGATTTTTCTAGATACAGTACTGGAATTGTGTAAATGTTAGTTTGCTAACTTTGGAAACGACACCATTTATTTTAGGAAACATCTTTAGATTTAGGAATTACTCATTAAAGTAGTAGGGATAACAGAATATTATGCAGTAGTTTTCAAAGATTTTAGAACATATCAGAATGGCTAAGATAAAAACTCAAGTGACAATACAGGCTGGGGAGGATGTACTGCATTCCCTCCATTGCTGGTGGGAATGCAAACTTGTACAACCACTTTGGAAATCAAGCTGGCGCTTTCGCAGACAATTAGGAATAGTGCTTCCTCAAGATCCAGCTATACCACTCCTAAGCATATATCCAAAAGATGCTCAAGCACACAACCAGGACATTTGTTTAACCATGTTCATAGCAGCTTTATTTGTAATAGTCAGAATCTGGAAACAACCCAGATATCCCTCAATGGAGGAATTGATGCAGAAATTGTGGTACATTTACACAATGGAATAAAAAACAATAAAAAACAAGGAAATCATGCATTAAAATTTTTTATAAGAATTAATTAGTAACATAAAGTAGAATAGACTAGGAAAATGACCATGATTGATTTGCCTAATTATCTGGATGGATATTAGTAAAACTTTAAGTTGTGATTTATGTGACATATTTTGATAACAACAAATTACTCAAGACATCAAAACATAAAAAGTAAATTTAAAATAAATCTAATTAGGTATTTAGAGATGTGGAAAGCTGCTGGTTTGTCAGGCTGCTTTGTTACTGAGCTCTCAGCGCAAAACATGTTTTCACCCTGGCCTTTACCTGGAGTCAGGGATAGGTAGGATGTTTTGCTAAGTTCATTTCCGTTTGTCTGAGACAGTAGGTAAGATGTTTTTGCCAAGTTCACACAGACAGGTGGTCGAGGTAAACAAGTTTGACTTCTTGATGAACTTCATTGTATCAAGGTGCTTTGCTCTGACTGTAAGAAGAGACTATGGAATAAACTGGAGACAGTTTCTATTGGCAGTGCTCTCCAGCAGCTCCTATGTGTGGTGTCTTGGTTTTTACATTTTCTTTCAATTCTCACTCCCGACTCAAGAACTGTTCAACTCTGCCAGCAGGCCCCTATATGGAGTTGCAACATATTTTCACTGACATTCACTACGATTATTGGATTCTTTATTTTAAAATATATGAAACTAGGGGAATAGATAATATAATACTATGATTTAATGAACTATTAGACATAGTTGATAAAGATATTTAATATTTTAATAATTTAATATGCATTCTGTATATATGATACTTCTTAATGATAAAAACACAAGTGGATCACAGTTTATGGTCTTGTGAGTAAGCATAATCAAGTCAGATGAGCTCTTATGATATATGCCTTTGACATATTCACTTAAAGACCTTCAAAATCAATAGTTAGAATCTATATTAACAGCATTTTAAGCAATCTACCTTAAATATCAAGTAATAAATATTTTCATAGTGCTCCTGTATTCCATACTTGTTCCTTTGCCAACACAATTACTAAGCTCTTTAAAATCCTATGTAGAAAAAGGAGATCCAAGATGGCTGCCACGAGAGAACACTGTGTCTGAGGAGTAGGAGAGCAGAAACAACGCAGCGACCAGGAGACTGAACTCTGGGACCTAAAACACCAGCATTGTGAGTGCCAGGTGAGCGGAACTCCTACGGTGAGAAAATCAAGTGGGAAAACCCTAGGGACACCCAGTTATTACCTGGAGAAATTTCCCGGTGACCAGCGGCGCACAGCTCTGATCTGGACGAGCGGCTGCGCTGGGCGCCCGCACCCGCCATTGTAGACTGGATCACACTGTCTCCCGGGCAGTCTCGGGAGGAACCAGGTGCCGTTTTCACTGAACTGCGCCCTACGAGCGCACACTGCACCCGGGTTCTGCTTTGACCCACGGGTGTACTGCGGGTTCGGTCCGATCATCGGAGCCACACCAGACTGAGTGGATTGGGGGACCATTTTGACCAGTCTGCACATTGCCAGGGTGCGAGCTGAACGCTTCTGCCAGCAAAAACTCAGTCAGTGTGTGAGTCCGC
>JAQQSO010006859.1:0-11033 GCA_028658305.1 Pachyuromys duprasi
TATGTTCATGGTTGCTTTATTTGTAATAGCCAGAACCTGGAAACAACCCAGATGTCCCTCAGTTGAGGAATGGACACAGAAATTGTGGTACTTTTACACAATGGAATACTACTCAGCAATTAAAAAGGAGGAAATCATGAAATTCACAGGCAAATGGTGGGACCTGGAAATGATCATCCTAAGTGAGGTATCCCAAAAGCAGAAAGAAACATATGGTATATTCTCACTTATATAGACCTATAGGATAGGAAGGTCATGCTGAAATCTACATACCTAGAGAGGATATACAGGAAGGAGGACCCAGGTTGGTATGATCAATGCTCGTTTGGATGAACAAATGGGATGGACATTGAGTGGAGGAGAAATAAGCAATAGGACAGGAGCATGCCAAGGAGGACCCCTTTGGGGGGGTCAATGTAGTGATTTACCAGAGCAGATATTAAGACTCTCGATCAAGCCTTTGGCAGAGGGTGAGAAGTAATGATAGAAATGGGGGAGGTTGGTGAGACTTGGGGAGAAAAAGAGCTTCACAAAGACCAAACTGAGCAGGACACAGGGGTCTTTTATGAGATGGTTTCTACAATCAAGGTCCATGTGTGGATGTGGCCTGGAATCCCCGCTCAGATGGGGCCCATGATAGCTCGGTGTAGGACTGAAGACCCTAGTAAGGGAAACAGGGACTGCTTCAGTCATGAACTTGATGGCTGACTCTTTGACCCTCCCCCATACAAGCCGGGGAGTGACAGACTGGCTAGATCCCAGGGGAGGACATTGCAGCCAGCCCTGAGGAGACAGGATGAGCTGGGGTTGGATGGAAGGGGAGGAGGTCCTCCCCTGTTGGTGGACTTGGAGTGGGCAGGGAGGAGGGATATGAGGGAGGGAGAGGGAGAGAATGAAGGAGGGGGCCTACGCCTGGGATACAAAGTACCTAACCTGTGATTGATATAAAAATAAAAAAAATTATTAAAAAAAGAAATAAATGTCCAAATCTATGTTTCATAAAAAGTGAATAATATGATACAGTCTAGGGGTGTGATAATGTAGCTGTTTTAAAATTACATTTTTCTGTCTTTGCATTTGAAAATTCTGCATTAAACAGAATTACTTTTTCTTTAAATAAAGTTTCATGAGTTCTCAAAAAAAAAAAAAAAAGAAAAGAAAATAGCAAATGCTAGCTCAATGTCCAAGTGGGTAACCTAGTAAGGGGAAAAGGGACTATTTCGGACATGAACTCAATGGCTGGCTCTTTTACCCTCTCCCCCCAACCCTGTGAGGGAGGAGCAGCCTTGCTAGGCCACAGAAGAGGACATTGTAGCCATTCCCCAAGAGACCTGATAAGCTAGAGTTAGATGGAAGGGGAGGAGGTCCTCCCCTATCAGTGGACTTGGAAAGGGAGAGAGAAGAGATGAGGGAGGGAAGGGAGGGATAGGGAGGGGGCTATGGCTGGGATACAAAGAACACAACCTGTGATTAATATAAAATAAAAATCTTAAAATTAATTTAAAAAAACTTAAAAAAAAGTCTTCTGGATGGTGCATGTTACCTAATACGATGTAAATACTTCCAAAACAGTAGTTATGCTCTATTGTTTGGGAATGCAAATAAAAGAGAGTATTGGCCACTTGTTCAGCCCAGCTGTAATCTTAATATACTTAACGATTCCTGTCTTTCCAAACCTTTTAGGTGTTTGCTGTAATTCAAATTGGCCTTTGTTTTTGCTAATCATTTGTGTTTGGGGAGGGGTGGTGTGATTCCCAAATATATAAATACAATCTTTTCAGTCTGTATAATGTTCCTTGTACGGTTGTACTTGAAAACATATACATGCAAGATTTCATTGATTCCTAACATAGGCAGTTAGAAGTATGAGAATCCCCCTTAGAATTACTTTGATAAAACCCTTAACAGATTTTATAAATAGAGATGTGCAGTGATTTTGTTATAACATAAATGCCAAAATTTAAATCAATGACTTGTCAAGGATGGAGAAACTTAAATATTTAAATGAAAAAGTATCTGGGTCAAACTGCTATAACTTCAGGATCCCTTATTTTTTCTAGTCAACCAAACTTTATAGTTAGCATTATAATAAGTCAAAAAAACTCAATGTGCAAAAGAACAACTCATCCAATATAGGATGGTCTTTGTCTGGAGTATTCTGACATGGCATCTATCTGTCCGTCTCTCTGCTGCTTTTTGTTAGCCCTGTACACTGTACGTGGAATTCAGCTTTTTTAATATTAAAATAGAAAATGTGTAATCTTTGCTATCTGAAAAGCAGATGAAAAGCTCACATCGGAGCACATAAACTGGTGCATATTGTGTACAAGAGAGGTGAAATGAACATAAGAAAAGCACGACAATGATAGGAAGAGAAATGGTGAGTGATTGTGTTTACTTCAAATAATGTCTGAATGTAATGTTCACTTACAGCCGTCTATCAGGTTTGTCTCATCTATTTTTACTTCCATTGTGCCTGGGAAATATTTGTTTGTTTTGTTTTGTTTTGTTTTTGTAGTCAGTTATATTGTTATTTCATGAGATATGGTCTCATACTGTGGAAGTTTTATTGGCATGATTGTGATATGTATATTTTTTGTTTTGCCATTAATTTAGAGGAAAATTCATATTTTTTAGCACAGAATGATTTATTCCTTCATTTACTAAGCAAGAGGTTTTTAAATTGGCAAAATAATTCTGCACATTGCTATGGCAACTCCTAATATTCTATGTGATTGTGTTGAACCAATCAACCAATTTACATACTTATCCTGTAATTTTGCTTGCTCCTGTATTTACTGATTCACTGTCCAAACTTATTCACTACATGCATTTTAACAATTATTACTCTTTTGTGTGAATTTTAAATGAGATTCAGAAGGGAAAATATAATTCTCAGTCTGAGTTTTCTAATTTTTTTCTGTTTCTATATATTTTTAATAAGTTCTGTTGACCTAAAAACCAGCTCTCCTAGTTCTCAGCACATGCTCCTATACTAACAATTACATGTTTAGGTTTAACTGCTGGAAATATTCCTTATGCTTCTCACAGTATTGCTTCATGAAATATATAACTACAAGTTAATGAAGCCAATTTTTGAAACTCCTGGGCAGAACAAAAAAACATGGATTCTATCCAGAACACATGCAGAAACAACAGAACATTATAACTTTAATGTAGACTAGAGCAACAGGAAGGACAGCACAAACTTTTGTCACCCTTTCAACATTGTACCACTTCCCAAGAATTACATTTTAATTGGATGAGTTTGTGTTTGCATGGCTACTAAGACAGAGACAGTGGGTTCCCCACCAAAATTTTATATGTAATATCTTACGAAAAAGCTGATTTTCCATGTTGTCATTGTGTTACTTTTGTGTGTATGTATGTGTTTATGTGCATCTATGTCTCATACATGTAGAAATCAAGTGACAGCAAGTTGTGGTCTTCTACTATGTGTATTCCAGACATCAAATTCAGGTCCTCAGACTAGGCAGCATACCCTGTACTAACTGAGCCCTCTCTTTTAGCCAACAGGTGATATTTAGCTATTTATTATGAATTAACTTTAAGCAGGAGATTTGTTAGTATTCAAAAAGCATCAATGTGTGTATTACTGTCATTTTAATATTAGAACTGGGATAATGTGAATATTTTAATAACTATCTCAAAATAGTACTAATTATCATATATATTATAATAAATAAATATGTTTCCTTCCAGTTGGTTATATGGTGGATTCTGTTGATGGCATTTTGTATGTTGAACCATCCCTGCATTCCTGGGTTGAAGCTTAATTGATCATGGTAGATGATATTTGTGCTGTATTCCTGGATTCAGTTTGCAAATATTTTATTGAGTATTTTATTGAGTATTTTTACATAGAGGAGACTGGTTTGAAATTCTCATTTTTTTGTTCAGTCTTTGTATCAGGTATCAGGTTGACTGTGACCTCATAGAATGAGTTTGGCAATGTTTTTCTTGTTTCTATTTTATGGAAGAGTTTGAGGAGTATTGGTTTTAATTTTTTTGAAATTAATGAAGAATTCTGTGCAAAAACAATCTAGCAGATACAGAAATTGTGGTACTTTTACACAATGGAATACTATTCAGCAATTAAATTGAGGAAATCATGAAATTTGCAGGCAAATGGTGGGACCTGGAAATGATACACACCTATCTATACACCTAAAGAAGATAAACAAGAAAGAGGACCTGGGGTAAGAGGATTAATACTCACTTAGAAAGTCAAATGGGACAGACATTGGATGAAGGAGTAAACAAGTAGCAGGACAAGAGCTGGCCACAGAGGGCCTCAAAAAAACTCTTCCGAGCAGTGTATCAAAGCAAATATTAAGACATATAACCAACCCTTTGGCAGAGTGCAGGTAATCATATGAAAGAAGGGGGAGTTAGTATGACCTGGAGAGGTCAGGAGCTCCACAAGAACCAAATATATCAGGGCACAGGGATCTTTTATGAGACTGTCTTTCCAAACAAGGACCATGTATGGGTATAACCTAAAACCCCTGCTTGAATGTAGCAAATGGTAGCTCAATTCCCAAGTGGGTATACTAGTACAGGGAACAGGGACTATTTTGGACATGAACTCAATGGCTGGCTCTTCGACCTCCCCATCCCCCGAGGGAGGAACAGCCTTGCTAGGCCACAGAAGAGGACATTGTAGCCATTCCCGAAGAGACATGATAAGCTAGAGTTAGATGGAAGGGGAGGAGATCCTCCCCTATCAGTGGACTTGGAAAGGTGCAGGGAGGAGATGAGGGAATGAAGGGAGGGATAGAGAGGGAATGTGGGAGGGGGCTATGGCCCAGGATACAAAGTACATAACCTGTGATTAATATAAAATAAAATAAAATAAAATAAAATAAAATAAAATAAAAAACCAATCTGGCCCAGGGCTCTTTTTGGGTTGGGAGACTTTTGATGATTGTTTTTATTTTCTTAGAGGTTATATGTTTATTTAAATTGTTAACCTAATCTTTATTTAACTTATGGTATTTATCAAGAAAAACATCCATTTCATTTAGATTTTCTGATTTTATGGCCTACAGATTTTTGTAGTGTGAACTAATGATTCTTTGGATTTCTTTGGTGATTGTTGCAATACCATATTTTTCATTTCTGATTTTATTTATTTGGATACTCCTCCTCTGTTTGAAGAAGATTTTAGAAGATGGAAAGATCTGCCAGGCTGGTGGCTCAGTATGATTAATATAGTAAAAATGGCCATCCTGCCAAAAGCAATCTACAGATTCAATGCAATTCCCATCAAAATTCCAACACAATTGTTTACAGACCTGAAAAGAGTAACCATTAACTACATATGGAATAATAAAAGGTGTAGGATAACCAAACAATTCTGTACAATAAAAAAAAAAACTTCTGGAGGAATCAGGATCCCTAATTTCAAACTGTACTGCAGAGCAATAGTAATAAATACTGCATGGTATTGGCATAGAAACATGTTGATTGATGGAACCAAATTGAAGACTCAGAAATAAACCCACATTTATGCGGTCACTTGATTTTCTACAAAGGAGCCAAACACAGATGCTGCTCATGGATAACTCTGGTCTCCTGTGGGCCTCCTAATAAGAGGAGCAGGGATTCTCTCTAACATGGACTCTCTTACAGCTTTTTAATTTCTCCCCTTGGTAGACTGCTATGCCAGGACACAGGGAAAGATGAGAAACTCAGCTCTGATAGGACTTGATGAGCTAGGGTGGATGGCAAAAGGGGCTCTCTTTTGCTGTGAAGTAGGGGAGGGGCATGAGGGGTAGGGAGGGATGGTGGGACTGGGAGGTGAGTAGGAATGGGGCTAAGACCAGTGAGTAAATAAATTAATTACTTTAAAAGAAACAAAATAATTAAGTAAATTAAAATGATTTAGTTAAGGCATTATCAAGTAACTTTTATGTCATTTAATTTTAACTATGAAGGAATATCAGAAATCTAAATATCTATTGAGTTAACCATGAAAATGTTGCTAGAATGATATTTAGTAAAAACAAATTTATTGTTTTGACCGACTTTCTGTTTCTTCCAGATCTTACTATCTCCCCCTTCTTTCATAAGATTCCTGCACTCTGCCCAAAGTTTGGCTACAAGTCTCAGCATCTGCTCTGATACCCTGAAGGGTAGAGCCTTTCAGAGGCCCTCCTCCACAGATACAAGGAACAGACAGCTCTTAACTGATGCTTTCTCCTTTTATTGCTACGCAAGTGTTTTATTTCTCAATGCATTGTTTCTGGCCTGCTTTTTTGTTAGTCTTTAGTCTATATTTCACTTATTACATTTGAATATTCAAAGTAAAATCCATAGCCTTTTAGTTATTAAGGCAAAAATATTCTTAAAAAACTTCTTTCTCAAAATCAGTATTTTCTTACCTATATAAATATTTCTGTAGTTTTCCGTTATGCATTCTTGCTTGTAATAGCCTTTATTTCTCTCCACTGCCTCAAATGCAAGTCTAGCTCTGCTATAAATATACATCTTTAAGCTCTAACATGGATCTTTATTGCCCAATGCAATATTATTTATGAGAACAAATTATTGGACACAAGCTGATATACATAAACGGGCCATGATGAAATATGGAATATGTCAACATAAATATTTCTGCACTCTTGTAACAAAAAGTAAAGGAGACATAAACATGAAGCAGAATTGCATACAAAAATAAACATTAGGACCTACAATAGATTGTATGGACATGATATTAGCTTACATACATGGTAAACTGTGAATACTGATTATAGCATGTGATGAGTGTTTATGAACAACTACATAAAAATAATTGTGTTGTAATGATGTACCCACCCATTGGTCTGCCTATCTATCTGTAGACTCTGAATTAAAAAGGAAACTAAATAGCATACAAACAAGCATTCCACAATTAGTGTCTGACAGGATGTGTCTCTAGACGAAAGCATACTATCAGTCATGTTAACAATTACATGGGACCCATGAGGAAGTTTCATGAGAATCAAGGCTTCATGCTCTTTAATAGGGTATGTGTTCTCTATATATCATCTAGAGCATGGTAGAATATTGTATCATGTGTTCATAGAACCACTGTAGTTACAGTAATGGTGCATATATTTGTTCATAGAACCACTCTGACCACAGTGATGTTATGTGCATGCATGTGTGTGTATGTATGTATGTGTGTGTGCATAGAAACATGATAAGTGCAGGGATAGTGTGTGTGTGTGCACAAAGTCACGGTAACTACAATGATGACATATATATATATGTATTGAACTACTGGTCCTATGGATCAGATCCCTGGAAAATTCTAGAAAGTCAATGAGAAGATTTGACATCTACATTGAATAAGGTAAGTAATGAAGACAGAAAATTAGAGGTCTATATCTCAGTAACTTGAGATCCTCAGTTAAACAGAACACAGTGTGAAGAACTGAGTGATTGAGAAGTAAGCAAATGGTTTGTGTGTTAGGAAAAGGAGTAAGTTCAAGTGCAGGAGTATCATACAGTCCCAACAAACACTTTGAATTGGCACTCAGTGCTTTTGACTCTGGCTCATGAATTTGATCTCTATTTTTCACTTGTTGTTAACTTGGTTTCCAAGTTGACGGATGCCTGATACACACACACACACACACACACACACACACAGAGAGAGAGAGAGAGAGAGAGAGAGAGAGAGAGAGAGAGAGAGAGAGAGAGAGAATTCATCCTTCTTCAACCTTAGTGGAAAGTGTTTAATAAGAGGCATTAAGAGCTCACAGGGTTTCTCAATACTGGAATAGAAATTTAAGCTGAACTCCCCAAAGAAACCCTATGTGCTATGGTGCAATCATAGCACAGTGTCCCAGCAGCACAGAGGCCCCATCATGACATGGAACTCCAAATGCACCTCTGACAGCTGCCAACCCCTGGCCATCTGACATTTAGTTTAGAAAATTGGATAAGAATTTTTCTATCTATTTATTCTGGTAGCTCATCCTCTACTTCAAAAGTTACAATGTATGTGTGTGATTACTTTGGTTACCAGAAGGGGAGTGACATCAGAGTGTTAAGAAAACAGGGGAAAGGAGAACAAAGACTTTGGGCTTGACATCAAAAAGACTCAGTGGAAGGAGCCTGAGTTAATTGTTTTAGTTGTAAGTATCTTGTTTTGAAAGTTGTTTGAATTCCTTAAACTGTGAGTTGGGCACCATTATTTTGCATGGTTTCTTAAACAGTATCACACATAAAACATTTTCAGTAAAGAGAACATTGTGATGGTAAAGATACAAATGAGCAGAGGAGACGCAGGCACCTTGGAAATCTCCCTACACCAACCACTCATGTTTTCACAGAACACAATCTGCTGGCATACGTTATGTTCAGAAAAACAAATGCAGCGTTAAGTTACAATTTCCACACCATAAAATATTCCATGTGAAAATATGTACAAGTACCTAATTTTGTTCCCAAAGTCAGAGTTATTGGACTTTTGAACATATGATAAAATTGGTATAGTAGTTTGAAAAAGCATTAGCTTCAAATTCTATAGTCGTACCTCCACATAAAAATGAGGTTTGAGGATTGTAGACAGATCAGCCACTAAATAACAAGGCTCAAATTCTAAGCCAAAATATCTGAAACCAGAATTTTACAAATATTTCTTTTTGCCTTACAAAATAACCAAATAACTGAAGCAAGTGAACATTTTTTTTTTAGATTAAAGTCATGCAGTCTCCTCAATTCTGGATCATTTAGCTGCTTTGCAGCATCTCATAGCACCAAAATGAAGTTGGAGAAACACTTCTGGGAAAACATGTCTTTACACAGGATAGAGAAACCCTGTAATTTTCAACAAGATGATTACCTAAAGATTACCTATAATTTCATTTAATTGTACTTTTTATTTCATTTTCTCAACCTAGCTCTTTTTTCTTCTCTTGTCTCAAAGGGAACATGTTAAACTATCTTCAGAGCAAAATGTTCAGGTATATTTATACTGTTAACAATTCTCAATTTGTATCTAAAATTACAGCACTTTCAACAGAGAAGTTAAGAATGGTTCTTCATCTTTTCCATTAGTACTGGTTCAGAGAAAAGTTCTTTTAAAACACTGAGCATAAAATATTAAACATGTGCTGTGTACATAAGTAAAAGTAATAAAAATACATAAAAATTAGAAATAGGTCAATGGCATCAAGTACATATATATCTTAAAAATTAGTACTCACATTGATATTTTTGTAATAAGGGATTTGGCATGCTAAAATGTCATGGTGTCACAAATAAGAGGGCATTCCTTATCATTTATCCTAAATGGTATACCCTTCTGTGTACACACAATACATTCTTTGTTTATTTCGCTTATATATTAAGGAAGATTAAGTTTTCACTTATGCTATTTTTGTGAATAGTGAATGTTTCAGTGAACATGAGAAGACAGGCATTGCTTTAAGGAATTAATTTTAATTCCTCTGGCTGTATAGATGATGCTGGATTTGTCCTGTCAAAATACACTTCTAATTTTCTGAAGAACTTTCATAATGTATCCCAAATTGACTTTACTGCAGTTTTACATTATAACCAGCAACATGCAAAGAATATGTTTTCTCCTCATCCTTATCATGCTTATTATCATTTGATTTTGCCATATTAAAAACACACCTGTTTGACAAATGAAACACACCCATCCCATAAGTCAAACAAAATGCTATTGCACTAATAAGAGGGATTTTAAAAACTGTCACTTCTAGAGGTCTATAATGGCTGGAGGGAAAATCAGGACACTTATAGAAGGTGTAAGTGTCAAATGTGTGAGATGGAAAATGTGAAAATCTTTTATAATGCATAATGAGAGCAGGTAACAACTTAAAACTGTCCTCTTGCTAAGACACTAGAAATCATGTCAAGGTTTCACACCTCATTCACAACAAAGCAAAAGAACATGAGAGGAATGTTGGTGCTGATAGATTTACAAATATTATTGTAATTGTTATTGTATCACATATCTTCCCACATGTTCCAGTTCCCACTGATAAGTTAATCAGTGTCCACACATACTGAGAAAGAATTCTGGGCACAATTCTATTCATGATAGTTTCAAAAATAGTTGGAATAAATCTAAAAGAGGATTATTAAAACTTTACAACACAAAAGAAGGAAACTGAGAAAGATATTAGAAGATGGGAAGACCTGCCATGCTCATGGAATAAATAAATTTGTCTTGTAAAAATGGCTATTTGGTTTGTCCCTGGCAATCCCATGATTCAGGAAGCAAATTGCTAGGAAGCTCTGGTGCTCCACAGTAAATAATCCATAATAGGTAGAGAATTTGGGCAGCAAATTAAAATTGAATAAACAAGAAAATAAAGTACCAAAATTATTTTTTTGTTCAAACCCTTCAAAAGTAATCATTTTTAAGAAATGGACCTTCCTTTAGTACAAATAGAAGTTGAAGACAGACCAGTATCCAAGTCTGACCTAAGTCCTGTGCATATATATTACAGTTGTGTAGCTCAGTCTTCTTTTGGGGCTCCTAACAGTGGGAGCAGGGGTTCTCTCTCTGGCTCTTTTTTTCTGACTTCTGGGACCTTTTTCTTCATACTGGGCTCTCTCACCCAGCCTTAATATGAGGAGAAATGCCTATTCTTACTGTGACTTGATATGCCATGCTTGGTTGATATCCAGGGGAGGACTGCTCTTCTCTGAATAGAAATGAGGACGAGTGGATTTTGGGAGGCAGAGGGAAGACAGAGGGACTGGGAGGACACGAGGGAGGGAAACTGTGGTCAGGATATAAAGTGATAATAATAATAAAGAAATGTGACTTTTTGCTCTAGTTTCACCTGTCTTCATATACTTGTTTAATTTTGTAATTTTTCGGTTAGCACTCAATGAGTTAAGAAGTAATGAGTATTACAACAGTTGCATACGTATGTTATTCTACTTGGCTTTTATTTATTCACTTCCCCTTTTTCTCCCTTATGTTCACTGTCCCTGACTTCTTTTCTCCACATTGTCTCCCTTTCTGTCTTTTTTTTTTT
>JAQQSO010006860.1:0-11033 GCA_028658305.1 Pachyuromys duprasi
CAGCCCTGAGGAGACAGGATAAGCTGGGGTTGGATGGAAGGGAAGGAGGTCCTCCCCTGTTGGTGGACTTGGAGGGGGCGGGGAGGAGGGAGATGAGGGAGGGAGTGGGAGGGTAGGAGGGAATGGGGGAGGGGGCTATGCCTGGGATTCAAAGTACCTAACCTGTGATTGAGATAAAAATAAATAAATTAAAAAAAAAGAAAAAGAAAACGTGGGTCATAGGCAGCTGATGCTCCAGAAACACTTTGCCTTCTTTTAACCCAAATATCTGTAAATAGGGCAATTTATCAGTCTTTCACACTTTCTGCCACAGCTGTGTACATCTTATGCTTTAAATTATGCTGTGTTCTTAGTGCTGTTTGTATTAGCAGCCTGGTGTCTCCTGTTTAGTGAGTCATCATGAGCTCTTAAGTTTTCTACTTTTGTCATGAAGCATCTGTGATCTGTAATGGAAGAAAATGATCCTGATTGCATGACAAGAAGGTCCTGGGGCTCTAAGATGTGACAGTTCTGTCTGTGATCTCAACTCTTCAGGGGTGAGCTCAGGTCCACATGAGGAGAAACAGAATCTAGAAATCCTCCAATTACTTTTCCTTTACACTGTAGCCTAATCATTAGTCATTGCCATTCTTATTCTTGACACTGATGAGTAATTTTGCCCCATGCAAGCAGTTAACACAGCCATGCAGTCTTTCTACCTTTACATTGATGGCTCCTGTGTGTGTGTGTGTATGTGTGTGTGTGTGTGTGTGTGTGTGCATGTGTGTGTGTGTACTATTTTACCTAGGATTCTCTTTTTCTCCCTTTCTCTGCCTCTTTCTCTCCCATTCTGTGTGTGTATTTTTGCCATTACATTTTATAAAACAGTCATATTCTTAGCTTTCATCACTCTTCTCCCTGATAGTAGAATGATTTGCCCTATATTCTATATAGAACATAAACATTTAAAATAATTTCATATGCTTTATTTGAACTTAAAGTGAATATCGTTTCTAAGTAAAATTTCCAATATTCTTAAAAGGATTGTAGTTATATTAAACTATTATTACTCTATGAAGAGTTAAAATCTCACCACCATCCATAGTTCTCTTTCTTTTCATCTAGAAAGAGCAGCCTTTACCACTTTCAGATATGCAAACTTAAAATTTCAATCAGTATTGAACATGTGCTCAGAACATATTCAAGTCTTTAAATTTTTTCATCATCATTATTATTATTTATTGCAATTTATTCACTTTGTATCCCAGCTGTGCACCAACCTCATCTTCTCCTAATCCCATCCTCCATCCCTCTTCTCCCCTCAATGCCCATCCCCTAGTCCACTGATAAGGGAGATCCTCCTCCCCTTCTATCTGACCCTAGCTTATCAGGTCTCATCAGGACTGACAGCATTGTCTTCTTCTGTGGCCTGGCAAGGCTGCATCCAGCAGGGGAAGGTGATCAGAGAGCCTGCCACTGAATTCATGCCAGAGACAGGGCCTGATTCCCTTACTAGGGACCCCACTTGGAGAATGAGTCTATGGGTTATACCTGAGCATGGGTTTTAGGTCCTGTCCATGCATGGTCCTTAGATGGGGTCTCATTGTCTTCGGGGCCACCAGGGCTCACTTGTTTTTACTCTATTGGTCTCCTTTTGGAGCTTCTGTCCCTTCCAGGTCTTTCTATCTCCTCCCTGTTTCATAAAATTACATGCATTCTGCTCAAAGTTTGGCTTCGATATCTCTATCAGTGGAGTCTTTCAGAGACCCTCTGTGGTAGGCTCCTGTCCTGTTCCCTGTCTTCTCCTACTTCAAATGTCTACTGAATTTGCCCTTCTGAATGAAGATTGAACATCTTCCCTAGGGTATTGCTTGTTGTTTAGCTTCTTTAGGAGTACAAATTTTAGTATGTTTATCCTATATTATATGTCTGATATCAATTTATAAGTGAGTATATACCATGTGTGCCTTTCTGCTTCTGGGTTACCTCACTCAAGATGATCTTTTCTAGTTCCCACCATTTGCCTGCAAATTTCATGATTTTCTTGTTTTTAGTAGCTGAGTAGTATTCCATTGTGAAAATGTACCACAATATCTGTGTCCATTTCTCTGTTGTGGGACATCTAAGTTGTTTCTACATTAAGAGTCTTGACCTACTTCGCACAGGAGACAATGTCCTGAACAGAAAACCAGCAGCACAGGCTCTAAGATCAACAATCAGTAAATGGAACGTCATGAAACTGAAAAGCTTCTTTAAAGCAAAGGACACTGTCATCAGAACAAAATGACAGCCTACAGATTGGGAAAGGATTTTCACCAACCCTATATCTGACAGAGGGCTAATATCCAGAATATATAAATAACTTAAGAAGCTAAACACCAACAAACCAAGTAATCCAATTTTTAAAAAATGGGGTACAGAGCTAAACAGAATTCTCAATAGAGGAATATTGAATGGCAGAGAAAATCTAAAAGAACTGTTTAACATCCTTAGTCATCAAAGAAATGCAAATCAAACCAACCCTGAGATTTCACCTTAAACCCATCAGAATGTCCAAGATCAAAACTCAAGTGACAAAACATTCTGGAAAGGATGTGGATAAATGGGAACCCTCCTCCATTGTTAGTGGGAATATAAATTTATACAATACTTTGAAAATTAATCTGGTATTTTCTCCGAAAATTAGGAATAATACTACCTCAAGATCCAGCTATATCACATCTAGGCATATATCCTAAATATGTTCAACTATACAACAAAGACATTTGCTCAACTACATTCAGGTCTTTTAAACATGCTTATTCTCACCAGCACCAGGTTTCACAATGTTGTTCTTTCAGGTAAAGGGGGCATCGCAAACTGTTTTTGAACAGATTTGTCTTTGTTCTGTGATTTCAGTATTCCTTTTGTTATATTAATCTTCACTGGGAATAAGCATGGTCTGAACATAAGAGATAGTACATTCTAGAACAGAGTCTTCCTACATAAGACACTTCAAAACAGATGCTGAGATTCACAGCTAAACACTGGGCAGTGATGTGCAGGGAGCCTTGTGGAAAATCAGGAGGAAAGAGAAAAGGACGTGGAGGTGACAGGAGCTTCCCACACTCATGGATTTGCTGCCGAATGACTTTACACTGTCTCTGGCTGCCCATTTCATGCAGGGTTTTGTTCCTCTACTAGTCCCATTATAGAGCCACTTAAATCCAGCACTTCTCTTGGATGTTAGAGCTGTTATATGAATTCCCAGGGACATCGTAACTTGTTAGTTAATGCTAGATTTAGATTTTATTATAAAAAGGCATTTTATGTAACTGCCTTAAACTCAAAATTTTTAAAAATAAATTTTCAATTTTTGTTTTGATTGTTTAAAAATGCTTATGCCTGTTTTAAAAATCCTATTAATCTCCATGTGTGGTGTGCACACCTGTAACCCCAGCATTCAGATAGGCAGAGGCAGATGGATTTCTGTGCATTTGAGGCCAGCCTGGTCTACATAGTGAGTTCAGGACAGCCAAGGCTACACAGAGATACCCTGTCTTAAAAAAAAGCAAAATAACAAAACAAAACAAAAATCCTGTTAATCAATTGGAAAAGACAGTAATATTGGCTGGTTGCTACTTTATTCTAAAATTTGAGGCTAGGGTTATATCTAAGTTAGTAAAATCCTTACAGTGCAAACACGAGAACCTGGGTTTGATCCTCAGCACTCAGATAAGGAGTCAACCACTTTGTTGAAGCTGCCTACCAGCTGTAGGAGTTCTCTGATGGAATTTTTGAAGTTGCTTATGTACACTAGCATATCACTTACAAATAGCGATACTTTGCCTTCTCCCTTCCCAATTTGTATTCCTTGATCTGCTTCAGTTGTCTTACTGCTCTAACTAGAACTTCAAGTACTATATTGAAGAGGTATGGAAAGAGTGGGCAGCCATGTCCTGTTTCTGATTTTAACAGAATTGCTTTGAGTTTCTCTCCATAGAATTTGATATTGGCAAAAGGCTTGCTGGATATAGCCTTTCATCATGAAGGAGTATTAGGTTTTGTCAAAGGCTTTTTCTGCATCAAATGAGATGATCATGTGATTTTTTTTTCTTTGAGTTTGTTTATATGGTGGATTGCCTTGAGGGCTGAAAAGAGGGAATAAGGTAGGAGAGGTGGCACAGAAAGTTATTAAGAGGGTGGAAATCAGACCTGGGGAGATCAAGGGAGAGTGGGCTGCAGGCATATAAAGAAAAGAGAAACTGAAGGTGGACAAGCTGGAGACTCCTGGGAGGATATGAGGAGCACTCAAGCAGAGACTCCTAGAAGCAGAGACCATAAAAACTGAAGAGGACACCCTCTAAGTAGACTAATCTCCTAGTAGAGGGAAGGGAACACCAACCCACCTACAAAAAATTCGACCCAAACTTTACTTTGCCCACTAGATGTGCAGGGATATAGAGCAGATAGAGTAAAGTTTTAGGGAATGCCCATCCAAAGCCTGGTCCAACCAAAGACCCATCCTTTTTGGAGACTGCTCACAATTGACACTATGAACAAGCTAAACTTGCAGACAGGAACCTGTCAGACTTGTCCTCCGAGATGCTTTGCTCACAACACCTCAAAACAGATGCTTAGATTCACAGCTAAACATTGGGCAGTGATGCACAGGGAGTCTTGTGGAAAAGCAGGAGGAAAGAGAAAAGGACTTGGAGGTTACAGGAGCTTCACAAGAAGACAACAGAGCCAACTAACCTGGGTCCAGAAGGGCTTGCATCAACCAAGGACCATGCACCAACTTGACCTAGGCCCCCTACAATCATGCAGCAGGTAGACAGTCTAGGCCTCATGTGGGTCCTCTCATAAGGGAAGTGGGGACTGTATCAGGCATGGAAGAGGACAGGCTCATTTCTGATGCAACTTGATGAGCTGGAGTGGGTTGGAAAGGGAGCTCCTCTTTTCTGAGGAAAGGGGGAGGGGATGGAGGGTAGGACTGAGATGAGAGGAGGGATGGGGCTACAACGAGGATATAAAGTGAATAAAATATTACACACACATACATACATATGAGAAATACAGGTATAGTAGCTCATTTCTTGTCATCTAGTGCTTTAGAGGCAGATAAGGGAGATACCAGACAGACTAACCTAATTGGTGAGTGGCAGGTCTTCCAAAGAACACTGAGGAAGGATACAGCAACTGAGCTTGTCCTATACATATATACATACATATACATACATGTATGTATAGGGACACACACACGCACACACACACACTATTTGAAATAAAGTGGAGGATGTATGATCCTAACACATTTCACGGTGGTCTTCATTGTTCCCAGCATCGCAGGGTGCACAGCACAGAGGTAGAGAAAAAAAATCATGTTATAAGCTAGGGCCAGATGGCGGGGGGGGGGAGGGGGAGAACTCCCTCTTTCAGTGTAGTAGGGGAGGGGGACAGAGGGGATGAAGAAGGGAGGGTAGGACCGTGAGGATATGAGGGAGGGGGATATAAAACGAGTAATTGTAAAAAAAATTTTTTTAAATCCATGCCAATACCACAATATTGTGATGACAGTGTGCCACTCATTGGATAGAGATCGTCCACTTTCTTCTTTGTGACAGCCCTGTCAGGAACTGACACTTAGGTGCAAGGTCACACGTTCTTTCTAAGCAGCTTTAAGTTTTATTCAAGTTGGTGGTCTTGCAGGCAGTCAGGAGGCTGCAGAATCAGGACAGAGAGGAAACGAAGCAGAGGACAGTGTGCGCAAGGTCAACCTGTGCAAAAGCAGGTTGTTTTTCAGCTGGATGCTTTAACTTCATGAACTGGCGGTCCTGGAAGACAAAAGACAACACATATTTTTTAAAGTGCAAGACTTGGAGCATTGGCAATAAGGCTTCAACCAAAGCTGTTCATTTGTAGAGAGCCAATCTTTCAAATGAGTGAATTCGATGTTCATTAATTAAAATTAATTAAATGTTGGGCCCCACTTATTATTGATGGCATGTGAAGCTCCACTGAGAGGCAGTGGTGTTCTCAGATAGGCTCCTTAGAGCAATATTTCTCATTGTCTTTGAAAATAATTAAACCCACATTTCAATGTTAATACGATCACTAATGAAAAGATTCTTGTACTAACAGAGCAAGAAGGAACTTTAGAACCCTTGGACTTTAGCCCTGTCCAATTAGGATGAAAAACGAAGCCCAAAGCATTGACCTTGACTCACCTTTACTAGATACAAACTGCTGGCCAAATTAGTTCTAGGGAACCCACTTGAAAATAGATGAATAATTTTTATCAATTATAAGATGTATTTTACAGTAGTGTGGCTTTTTCTTCAATCAATGTAATTTTTTGTTGGAAGATGGTTTAACATTTAAATCATTAATATCATGTCTGAATATCATTCGTTCAAAATTATTTAATTACTAAACTTGGAATTATAATTTAACAAAAAGACTAGCTACCTATGATACTTGGACCTTGAAGAATGTTGTTAATATTTTTCTGTTTATCCCTTCAGTCTTTTCCCCCTAGGAATAAACACATTGTGTTATTTAATTAAGATTATATTAAATTTATTCCTCGATGTGGTAGTTTGAATATCAATGGCCCCAATAGACTCATGTGCTTGACTGTTTGGCCCACATTGAATGGCACTGTTAGGAGCTGTAGCCTTTTTGGAACAGGTGTGGCCTTGCTGGAGGAAGTGTGTCACTATGGAGGCAGGCATTGCGACCTCATATACTCAAGCTATGCCTAGTGTGACAGTCTCCTTCTGGATGCTATGGATCAAGATATAGAACTCCTCCTGCACCATGGTGGCCTGCATGCATGCCACCGTATTTCTCACTACGATGGTAATGAACTAAACCTGTGAAACTCTAATCTAGCCCCAATTAAAAATTTTACTTTATAAAAGTTGCTCTGGTCATGATGTCTCTTCTCAACAATAAAGCTGTAACTAAGACACTTGACAATATCATACAGACACACATAATGCATTCTGATCATCTGTATCCCCACACTTTATCCCTTTCCCATCCATATAACTTCCCATCCTCCCTGTGAGTCCTTTCCCCAGGTTCAGCTTTCTTTCCGTTCTCTTTCATGACCACGTAGTTTAACCAGGACAATCTGCATGAAGACGAGTTTGGAAGTACTGGAGCTCACCAATGAGGATACTCCCCCAGTATCCATCAGTGTCACTAGTTTGCCAAAGAGAGGAAAAGGCTTTCTGAATAGAATCCTTGGCAATTTTCTTATTTATTTACTTGCATGTCTTATTTCTAATTAATTAATTGAAGTATCAAATTACTGTGATTTAATCTAATTTTATTGCTGTTATGGACAGAATTTTTGTGTCTTTCACAGAGCTTCTGTACTGAATTCTTAACTAACAAAATGACTGTGTTAGGAGGTGTGGCCTTTGAGAATTAATTAGATCATAAAGTAGAGACCACACAATCTAAACTTATTTAAACACAAACTCAAAGCGCACTCCAGTCCCCATTCTGCCAGGGCAAGATAAAGGAGAATTCAGCATTTAGTGTCTTTGAAGAAAGATCTTCCCTGAAACTGATGTTGGTACTCCCCATCACAAACTTCAGTCTTCAGAACTACAAGAGAGAAATTGGTTTATAATAAGCCTCTTTGCCTATAGTTCTTTGTTATAGTAGATCCAACAAACTAACACTATCATTATTACTTTTTTACTGAGTTTCAAAATCTGAAAGAAATGTCTTTCTCCTCCTCTTACTAAATTTTTAATATCTACTTCCAAGGCACTTTATTTTCAAGCACTTGCCTTTAGCAGAATAAAATGTTAAATATATTACTGAAACATGAAAATAAATGGTCCCATAATGATATACTGAACTTCCATGCATTTAAAACTTTTATCACGCAAATGAACTCTGTCATAATCCTATTTAAAAATGAGAATGGAATGAAAACTATAGCACGAGTTACACTAATTAGGCAATCATTTCTGCAGTGTTACTACTCTAAAGAAGATAAAAGCATTTTATTTTGGCCATGCATTACCCCATCTGTCTTTCATGCAGGTAACCAGGTGAGACTCGCTCAGTGTCCATGCTCATATACAACCTAAAGGGCAGTTAAACCCCATTAAAAGATTTACTTCCAAGGTAGCATTTAAAAAGAAATGACCGTGGGGATATTCACATCTTCATAAACAATTTTCATGGTTACTAGCAAGGGGCCCTCAATCTTTGTAATCTTGATATCCAGTGTCTCACAGGACTCATTTGTACCATTCATAACTATGGGTTCTGTGGGCTTCTTAGATAATGCTTTACAAACAAATGAGCTTTTTCATTTGTTCCTAATGACTTTGGTTTATACAAAGAGATCTTAAACTGTCCCCAGAGCAATCATTTTGTGAAAATGTTATTAGAACATCTTTACAGATTTAGAAACAAAGCAGGGCGGGGGGGTGGGGTGGCGGTTCATTAACAATGGAAGTCATGGGGAATAGAGGGCCCCTAGCATATACACTTCTTACCAATCTTGCTTTACTTTCAGTAATGAATAAAAATGATCTGGTGAACTATACATTGATTCTTTATATGGTGAATAGCTAAGGAAGGGAAGAAGTGATGAGCTGGGAAGAGTTACTAGAAAAATCACATTCTTGGGCTAATCAGCTCTGCCTTAACTCTTGGAGAAGATATATGCAATTATACCTCCTGGTATCTGCTAATTGAACCATTTCTTTCCTGAGACTTGGGGGACTTGTTTCCAAGACTGAAGACTATTTTCCAGCTTTAGATTATCTATTCAAACATATGTGTGTTTCATTTTGCTCCTCATCAAGTTAGATACGTGTACTATGTACAAAGGGACAGACAGCTTGTGAAAGGACGGAAAGTAGGCCTGCAGTCTTTTGCAAGGCACAGCCATATCACACAGCATTCATCGTGATTTACAGCTGCAGATTTCTACATAGAAACGTCCTCTATCATTCTATATGGCTTCCTACAAAGGCCGACCAGGACACTTAAGTTATATTTCTTTAGTATATTGATCATTGTATCCAAACTTTTATTGATGGATTTGTTTTCAAGTCTTCTTCTCATTGTTCTGTGTGTGCTAATCTTGCTATAAGGTAGATCCCTAGACCACTGCTAAGTTATGTCATTTTTCAGATACTTAATGGCTGTGTTTATTGAATATCATGACTGTGCTAGTAAACATAATGTTTTTTTGTTAGAACACAGTCTTGTCAACCCCAGCATTTCTAAATGATGACAAAAAGACATATCCACATAAACACTCAGAGGATTCCATTTTGGTCACACTGGCATAACAACCTCTCATCAAGTCGGCTCAGGGATTTACAATAGCACATTCTTAAAAGATGCAATGATCTTGCAGTGATCTGCTTCACCGTCTTGAGGTTCTGACAGATCTGACAGAGAGTAGGTACCTGAGATAGTTCAGAAACAGCTTTGGACCTGAAGGTACAGAGAACCCTCCCGAATGTTCAGAATAGATAGGTGGTAGGGGGTATTCCAACTGTTAACTTCCTTCTGGGAGAAGCATTAACATGTGCACACAATGCCCTAGGTTCTCTGGGTCTGCCTCCTAAGAGGACATTTAGCTTTCCAGACATGGAATTCTGATGCATGTGATGTGATCTAGACACGTAAGGAAGCATGAAGACAGTAGGTACAGACAGTTAGACATCATGGTTTCTCTCCTAGCTCAGCATGGAGTAAGCAGACAAAAGCCACAGCTGTGAGCTACTTTCTGAGACAGAACTGGTTGGTAGAAGCATTCTAGAACCTAGCCAGGCTGGTTTTTATAGGTCGTCTTTTGTATGGAGCTTCTCTAGAAACTTGGAGAGAGTGATGTGCAGAAATCCACACAGATAATAAAGTCAGAAAATGAAGAAACAAGCACACACTTCTAGAAAGGCCTCTTAATGAAATAGACTTGGTTGTTTATTTATCAGTGTAACATCGCTGTTATAAATATGCTCACTCAAGCTAAGATAAAAAGAAAGAAAAGGTAAGACTTTCAACAAAGATTAAAATACTTAATAGTACCAGCAGGGCATGGAAATGAACACATGAATTAAAATTCACTTAAAGGATTTACCAGCAGGTGTAAGCAAGCATAAATAAGCATCAGAAAATCAAAGATCTCTAGAAATAGTTATCGTAGAGCAGAAAACGTATAGAAATGGAAATGTGAGGAAAGACTAAGCAACTTTTAGGACACTGTCCACATGAACACAGCACCAACTCCATGGGGAAAAGACAGAGGGAATGGACCAAAACGCTGTCTGAACAATGCAGTGGCTGACCTTCTTTAGTCTATGGAAGGAATTAATATGTAAGCCTAAGAGGTCTAAGCATAAAAAATATAACAATTCCCAAGAAATTTACACAGAGATACATTACAACCATTGGAACCACTCATCTCTAAGCTGAAAAGGTAGAACAGACATAGGTACAAAAAGTCTGTAAGTAACTACATTTTTTTAATAGAAAATATCTCTTCTCAGCCCAGAGTCCCTTCTGCTATAAAAAGTAGTTGATGACGCAGATGTCACACAAACCAAAACAGTAATTCAGACACAGACTACAAGAAGAACAACTCAGAACATAGCATTCCACAAAATGGTATTTTTGGCCTCTGGTGCCTCTTTAGAAAGTAAAATGTTTTCATAGCCAAACCATTTGTTCATTTGTATATGTGTCTTAGTCAGTCTAACTGATATATCCAGTATTTACCTTTGCTAGTGGCTGTAGTATAGTACTCATGAAATTTCTAGAGAGTATAGTTTAACATCTGTGCTTAATATTTTTCTCTATTTTTTGTACTTATATACATAGAATTCTTTTTTTTCATTTTTTTAATTAATTTATTTTTATCTCAATCACAGGTTAGGTACTTTGAATCCCAGGCTTAGCCCCCTCCCTCAGTTCCTCCTACCTTCCCACTCCCTCCCTCATCTCCCTCCTCCCCACCCCCTCCAAGTCCACCAACAGGGGAGGACCTCCTTCCCTTCCATCCAACCCCAGCTTATCCTGACTCCTCA
>JAQQSO010006861.1:0-11033 GCA_028658305.1 Pachyuromys duprasi
CAAGTATAGTAGAGCATCATTAATAGTGTCAGGGGCTGGCTCTCTACTGTGGGGTGGGTCAGTTTGGCCAATCATTGCTTGTACATTGCCCCTCATTCTCTGTTCCCTGCACTTCTTGTAGGATAATTTTTAAACCTTTCTGTTTCTCAAGACATTACAGTCAGCCAATTATACATGGAGACTTCTTTTCTAGAACCTTAAGTTTAAACATTTCCATCTCAATTTTCATTTCAAAACTTTATGTATTTTTTAACAAAACCTTATGTATTTGTAACAAGTCATTTAATCAAGTTTATATATCCTTTGAATGTAAATAATTTTAAACTATAAATGCAACATTTATTATCAGTCTGTTTCACTGCTTAAAAATGTATCATTCAATGTACTATGACAAAATCAAGTACAATATAATCTCCCAAAGCATGTATTTTAAAATAAAATATGAAGAGAAAGGAAATAACACATAAGTTAATTTAACTTTAAGAGTCATAATAAACTGAAATGCTATGAGTAAAAAAAATGCATAGGATGTCTTCTAAGATAAAGAAAAGAAGACTGTCTTAAGTAAAACTGTATTGTTTAATAAAGCACTAATAAAATTATTTAAGCACCAAAATATGGTGACTTAATAAAATGCTAATGCAGCAATAAACATTGTAATAATGTTTAAAGACTTGTCAAGATGCTATGTGTTCTAATTCTTATGATCACAAGAATAAAATTATAAAATTAATTAATTAAAATTTAGTTTGAATGAGATAAATAGCTCTTATTCTTCCTGTGTCATTTGCCTTTATGCTCAAACCATTTTATCTCTGTGTAGAGCTTTGGAGATCTATAGGCATGTAGCTTTTTCTTCTATGTACAATATTGCCAATATTTGTTTAAGTTTTATATGTTAACAGATAACTATGAGCAAAAACAGCATGTGATGCCTACGTGGAGGTAGGTGGTGTTACCAGAACCAATTGAAAATGTCTCTCCATGTTAGATCAGTGTTTCTGAGTGACATTGGAGACTTGATACAAGTGTGGTGACACTGTAAACACCTTCTCTCGCATAGAAAGTTTTGGGTTTCCCAACAGGATGCATCTCATTATACAGTCTAGAGATCCCTGGAAAATGAAAAGAGTTCTAAACTGTCAAGTGGAATGAAACTGAAATGAAACATTAAAGAATGACCACACACTTTCTGCTCCAGAACTTGAATGCCTCAGAGAATGAAATCAGGAAAAGTCATAAAATTCTAGCTGATCACAATAAATCAAGCACTCCTGGAAAACAGACTGTCGGCAGAAGTGCCACCATTGTGATGTGCTGGATGCTTCTAATTGTACTCCTGTGAGAGCCTGACACTCCACAGGGGCAGTAGATGGCCAGCTGTCCTCCTGATTACACCAAGCCAGTGAAAGATAAGTCTCTCTCCTAAAGATGTTGTGCTCAGGCTCCTCATGTGTTATAATAGGCAGAGGAAAGCAACAAAAATAAGAGCCTGTGAGGTTTCTATGTATTAGAAGCATAAAGATCCTTGTACCCACAGATCTCCAGTGACCAGGAATATAAACATTCAGGATTGTCTTCCCAGTGGAGAAGATGTAAAACTTGTTCTTCCATTCAGAAAGCTGGGAGTTAGAGATTCATAGCCTGGTAATCTGTGATAACTTCTGGGTCAGGCCATATCAGGCTCCTACAGCCAGGATGGGCGGTGCCTAGTAATCTGAATGACTCTCAGTTTACCTGTATATCTATTGACTCATCCAAGATTCCACAACCAGGACCCTAGATACCTAATAATCTGAATGACCCTTACATTTTTCATATAGCAATAGCCTTCCCTTAGCTCCCCAAAACAGGATTAGCATTGTCTAGTAGCCTAAATGACAGTGCTATGAGCAAGACCAGGCCAGAGCACTCCTTATGCACTTGAGCTAATACAGGTAGCCTACCTCTAGAATTCATCTTCTTGGAAATTGAATTAAGTTGAGTTAAGTTATAAGGTATAATTATATTTCCTTGTGTGCCATGGATTGTATTTTGTCAAAACCCGTTTCATTTTCAAATTATGTTGTGTTTAAATATACTGGCATTAAACTGCCTGGTATCAGACCCCCAAAATTTAAACTAGTTGATGAAGCCAATTTTATATTTTTGAAGTGTTACAAATATTTTATTTGATATTATTTTTGACATAGTCACACTTAAAGTGAAGGAATATAAATAATTTCTCAAAGAATCCTATTACTGTTTAGAAATATTTTATTAAGGTAATTTCTTACTACATTTGAAATCTTAACCATATACTAACAGGTAACTGTAGCTACTACCTTTCATCAAAGAAGATTTTCTTTACACCAAATGAATACCATCATAGAAAATCACAACTGGATGTATTCAGAGATAAACAGATCTTTTGAAGATCAACCCCAAAAGATACATCATCATCGCAACTCTTTTATCACAGATTATCAATGAAGAACAGGCAGAAAGTTTGTAGGAGCTAGAATACCTGGGACACTGCTCTAAAACACTCTCTCTGAAAAAGAGCAGTATGAACAGTACCTAAACAACAGCAATTGTGGTGGTCATGTTAATGTGGATGAAAGAAAATTACTGGAACCCTCTTCCTAAACAGATTAGTACAAAGAAATAATTGTTGGGAGGTACAATGCTGATTGAAGTTGAAGTTAGGGTAGCATTTATGATTTTGGCTCTAAAAAAGCAGACTTCCCTCCCATCCAAGGGTCCCCTGCTCTCTGACTGGCTTCATCTGGAGACTGCCTTTAGATCCAGATTCCCCTAGCCAAATTTGATACAGGGCCTCTGACACATCTCTGCTAGCTCTCCCCTCCCTGTGCCTATATGTTAACTGAGCCCTGACATTCTCCTCTTATGATAGGAGAGTGCTGTTGAATGCAAATCAAGCATCCTTAACGGGCCTAGTTTCAACCAATTATGTACACCTATTCTTGGAGCCCCCAACCACTCCCCTAGTGGTATATAGCCCTTCTTTGTTCTCTGGAATTAAAGTTGAACTAGCCTATCAGCTCTTCCAGGAGTGTGTGATCCCTGTAAGGCAGGCCATTCCAGGCATGCTTCTTGTCAGCTGCTCCTTCTGACTTCGTGGGCTGCTGGGAATTCTCATGTTGTCATAACCAATGTGAGTTCATATGTGGCACTTCGCTCTTTTGTCCAGGAAACACGTGTTTGTAGTACTAGTACACTGCCTATTATATTCTTTCTGTTCCCTCTTTCCAAATGATCACTGTGTCTTTGGAGGAAGGGATGTAATTTAGTAAGATTTATGTATGTATGGTAGTGTCACATTATCTTTTCCTGTTTCCTGTGTTCTCCATCTTCCAATGTCAATCCCATTTGTCTTTCTGAGTGAAGCTTGATCATCTTACCCAGGGACCTCCTTGCTTAGCTTCTTTAGCTGTACAGATTTTAGTATGTTTATCCTATAGTATAGGTCTAGTATCCACTTATAAGTGAGTATATGTGTGTCTTTAAGCTTCCGGGCTACCTCAATCAAAATGATCTTTTCTAGATCCCACCATTCACCTGCAAATTTCATGATATCCTTGTTTTTAATTGCCGAATAGTTTTCCATTCTGTAAATGTACCACAATTTCTGTATCCATTCCTCTGTTGAGGGACATCTGGGTTGTTTCCAGGTTCTGACTATCACAAATAAAGCTGCTACGAACATGGTTGAAGAAATGTCCTCCTTGTGTACTTGGGCATCTTTTGGATATATGCCTCAGAGTGGTATATCTGGGATCTCGAGGAAACTATTCCTAATTGTCTATTTCGTACTTTAAATGGCAATATCAAAAAAAGCCAGGCAGAAACCTGAAAACAGAAACTTAAGCCAATACCTTGGAATAATGCAGTTTACTGGCTAGCATCCTATAGCTCTCTCTCTCTCTGTTTCTCTCACATTAAGTTCTTACTCAGTTTAAAACCACCTGCCAGGCATAGCACCACAGACAGCAGCTTTGTACCTCCTACGTCAATCATTAATTATAAAAATACCCTACAGGTATGCACTCTGAGCAACCTGAGGAAGGTAACTCCTCTGTTGAGAGTCCCACTTTCAAGGTAATTATAATTTTTGTCAGTTTGACGAAGACTAATCAGTCAGTTATGGAAATAGTTAATATCATTTTCTTGTGCAGAAAATAAAATCCAGAAACTTTTCTTAAATTTATGAATGCTTTTAGTTCTTACTTCCATTTCTTACTATTATCTTCAATTTTGTATTTATTATTGAATGATAAGAACACAAATACTCATTCTTTTCTTTAACTTGTCACTCTAAACTTTCCATCTCTTTAAGATTCTTCAAAAATGGATCTTGGAACTTGGGTTGCTCTTCTCTTCTTTCTATGTCTTGTCATATCATCTTTATTTCATGCTCAAATTCCATTAATTTTTTGAAGCTTATCTAATTATAATATAGTATCCTCTTTATTTATTAATTTGTACACCCTCTCTTATTTTAATTAATTTTATAGCTCAAGGTGTATAGCTGGTAACTTTTCACTTTTTATTCCCCCTTCATGTACCTAGCCTATCTGAAATTATGGAGCATGGAAAAAAAAAGATTTTTTTGCATCTGTAGTTAATACCATGCCTGCACTTGGTATGTTATCAAATACTCATTGTTTTTAAGTAACTAATTATCAATAAAAATAGAATATTTTCTCAGAAATATCATTTAAAACAAAAAGAATAAAAGAAAAGGGAAAAACATTCAGAACCTCTTCAAATCTATTCCTACAGTAGCAGTTTTACAGATGTTATATTATCCTCCAAGTTACACAGAGTTCATTATAGATGGATTAAGAGTTAGAGAAGTAATGAAAATCTTAGAGTTAAATGATGGAAAAAGTAAAGGTTGGGAGCACACTGCATTTCTAGTGTTTGGTAGTTCATTTATATACATATAAATTTATTTTTCTGCAATATGGATATTATTATCGATCCCTTAGAAATGTATAAAATAATACTGTGTAGCTTATAAAAATCACCACAAAGTTTTATTACTTGTGAGTGAAAAAACATAAAAATTTAACAAAAGTCTACCTGTCATTGTGGTTCATTAACCTTCTGAAATGCTGTTGCTCACAGCTACAACCTTTAATGAGGGAATATAGGGAATAGGGAGATTGTTCAGTAAATAAGAGTACTGATTACTCTACCAGAGGAGAGAAATTCCATTCCCAAGATCAGCCTTAGCCAACTGAACAACCCATAACTCCAGATTCAAGAGAATAAACGTCCCCTTCTGGCCCCTTTGGGCATCAGTATAAACATATGGAAAGTCTTACAGACACCCCTGCCACACACACCTACACACACACAAACATATAGATGAATACAAATAAATCTAAAGAAAAAAATAGGAGAACAGGAAACTTTAGCACCAGATTGTTAAGCCTTCCCATTGTTTCCATTACACTACAATATTCTTTAATTTCATTTTATTTTTTATTTTTATTAATTATGGTTTATTCCCTTTGTATCCCACCTATAGCTCCCTCTCTCTTCCCCTCCCAATCCCATCTTCCCTCTGTCTTCTCCCCCGATGCTCCAACCCAGTCCACCTCTTCCCCTTCCATCTGATCCTAGTCTATCAGGTCTCATCAAGAGTGGCTGCAATGTCTTCCTCTATGGTCTGGTAAGGTTGCTCCCCTTCAGAAGGAGGTAATCAAAGAGCAGACCAATCAGTATATGTCAGAGACAGTCCCTGTTCCCATTACTATGGAACCCACTTGGAGACTGAGCTGCCATGGACTTTATCTGTGCAGGGGTTCTAGGTTATCCCCCATGAATGATCCTTGGTTGGAGTATGAGTCTCAGAAAAGAGCCCTGTGCTCAGATTTTTTGGTTCTGTTGCTCTCCTTGTAGAGCTCTTATCCCCTCTAGATCATACTATCTCCCCCTTCTTTCATAAGATTCCCTGTGCTCAACCCAAAATTTGGTCATGAGTCTCAGCATCTGCTTTGATACTCTGCAGGGTAGAATCTTTTATATATAAAAGTCTATGATACAAATAAATGACAATGGCTCATATACACATTTACTACATATTCTTTTAATTTTAATTAAATTTTTATTTTTTATATCAATTACAGTTTATTTACTTTGTATCCCAGCTGTAGCCCCCTCCCCCATTCCCTCCCAATCCTACCCTCCCTTCCTCATCTCCTCCCTGCCCCTCTCTCAGTCCACTGATTGGGGAGGTCCTCCTCCTCTTATTGTTATTTTGATTGACAATAAGCTGTAAATTATTAACAGCTTAGAAAATATGTTATTCATAGAGAAATAGAGACTTGGGGACAAAAAAAGACAACAAAAAATTTAAATTACTTTAAACAAAGAAATTTAGGTAATATTTGCTTTTAAATATTGTGTTTATAATGCTATTCTGCTGGCAATGTAGATCTGATAGGCTAGTATCAGATAGAAGGGGAGGAGGTTCTCCCCTATCAGTGGACTAGGGGAGAAGAAAGAGGGAGAGTGGGATTGGGAAGAGATGAGAGAGGGGATCACAGCCAGGATATAAAATGAATAAATTGAATAAATAATAACTAAAAGAAAAGAAAAATAGGAAAAGGAAAAAGGATATTTTCCCTATCCAATGTTGTATAGAATGAATTTGCTAGAATGTATTTTTTCTTTTTATATAACTGATGAAGTATTCATCAAGATAATTGTTTGTAAACCATGAGGAATTAATCAGTGTGCTAACAGCAGTGTAACAGTAAAGTGTGAGGAAAATGCTTAAATAAGCTTCACCATGCTAAATCGTCTACTACTGGAGCACTTCATACTACTAATACATATATGAGACAATTCAACATTGATAAAGCACATGAACAAAAAACCCGAAATAAATCTCTAAAACTATCAGCTAGATAGACTAGAACATTCAGACAATTCTACTTTATAAAATCTACAGAATACTTTTTGTTGCATGGATTTTTAAAGGTTCTAACAATCAAAATGTTTTCTTAAATGGTTCTGCTTTTGACAACTGTAATATTTTATACATGAATTGGTTACTAACCACAAAAAGTGTTAGATGGAAAGAAAAGGGTAGAGAAGGTTTGCTGGAGGGATAAATGAACATCAAAGACCTTTCCAAAATGATATATTTCAGTCTACAAATGCAAGATCTGTGTGTGTGTGAGAATGTACGTATGTGCACATGAAAGAGCTAAGTCAGAGTTACCTTAATAATTGTGTTATAACATTCTAGTAATCAACAATGACTAAAAAATACAAAGCCCAGAGCCAGGAATGTCTTTTGTTTGTTTGTTTCTTTTTGGAAATGTCAATCAGTATGGTTCCATTGACTCCAAAATATTACAGGATATTACCGTTCTTCTGCATTACCCTACAGATCTTCATAGCAAAACTTTCTGAAAGCATTATGTATTTAAGGGACAGAATATGGAAAAATCACACTACTGCACACTTGGAAGGTAAATCTCTACTAACTAGCTTCCACTGTTTTCAAAATGTCTCTTATTTCCTATTCTTCTTCTTCTTATTATTATTATTATTATTTACAATTTATTCACTCTGTATCCCAGTTGTAGCCCCCTCCCTCATCTCCTGTCAGTAGCATACTTCCTCCCCCTTCCTTCCCTATCCCTCTTCCCTAGTCCACTGATAGGGGAGAGTTCCGCATCTTCTATCTGACCCTAGCCTATCAGGTCCCATCAGGACTTCCTGGACCCTCTTCTATGTGCTGGCTAGGTTGCCTCACCACCGAGAAGTGATCAAGGAACAGACAACTGAGTTCATCTCAGAGACTGTCTCTTCTCTCCTTATTAGGGAACTCACATGGAGACTGAGCTGATTATGGTCTATATCTGAGCAGGGGTTCTAGGTCCTCTCTGTATATGGTCTTTGGTTGATGCATCAGTCTCTGCAGTCCCCCCAGTCACTTTTTTTTTACTTTGTTGGTCTCCATGTATGTCTCCTATTCCCTCTGTGCCCTTCTGTATCCTGCTCCTTCTATAAGACTCCCCGTGCTATGTCCAAAGTTTTGCTGTGAGTCTGCATCTGCTTTGATCTACTGCTGGGTAGAGTCTTTTAGAGGACAGCTGTGGTAGACTTCCATCCTGTTTCCTCTTTTCTACTGCTCCCAGGAACTTTCATACATCCCAAAAGAAGAAAAATATAACCCTCGATTTCATTCTGCTATGAACCCTGAAACTCAATAAATGCCAGTTTGGAAAGACTTGCTTACAGGCAGAAGAATGGCAGGAGCATTGTAGGTGAAACAGATCACTTCATGATCAGGTTTAAGTCAAAGTACACAAGATAAAACTATCCAGCACTATTATTGGGCCATGATCCAATGGTTAACTAAGTAAGAGGCCTTATTGGAGAAACTCTTACTGTTCTACTAAATTGATTCTTAATGACTTAACACTATTTCCAAGGATGAATGGACTTCTTATCAAAATCTTAACCACTTTAATTTACAATATGTGACGACTAGCATAGGATCCATGACTAACCATGGTGTGTAGAATAGGGCAGTGATGTATGCAACACCTAAGTGACCAGTTTAGGTGTGAACTTGTGAACAACTAATTCACAAATGTAACTCAGAAGACTGAATAATTATTCAAAAAATTGTGAGCATTACGAGTAATTGGTGAATGGCTACAAGTAAACAATGTCTTCTAGAGAAAAGATAGAAACTGAACATCTGAACTTAAAAGTGGCTATGAAGGCCACTGGCACATATTTTAGGTGGGCAGAAAGTCCCACACATTCATGAACGCACATATATGGGAAGTATAAATTGGGATTAGTGGTCAATTTTTAAAGGACACAAATTTGAATGAGTAAGAGAGAGAGGTGAATACAGAATAAGCTAGGAGAGGGAACTAATACATCTTGTGTGAATTTTCCAAATAACTAATAAAAAAGAAGAGTTACATAATATTTTTACTCCTAAATGTTACAAATTTTATAACAATATCTTAATTTCTGTAAGGCAAAGTGGATTCTGGTAATTTATTATAATGTTTTGGGTCTTATGTGTTATTTTCTTTCTCTTATGTCAGTTATACTTTTTGAATGAAACAGTCAGAAAAAAATCACTTCTTATTGGCTTTGGTTTCTGTATACAACAGCATATATAAATGCCTAATAAGTTACTGGGTTTTGAAGTTTTATCAAGGATTCATAGAACTAAGTTCAGAAAACTTATAAACACAAATAAAATATACTATTGCAATCTAATTTTGAAGATCTGAAAAATCCATGTAATAAGAAAAATATTAAATCTCTGGCATGAAAATAAGATTTCTCAAAATTACAAAAATAAATATTATGTTTAAGTATGTTTCCCTCCTTGACACTAATGTAGTACAAAAAACACAGCTATTTTTGTCATTAAATTTTTTTCAAATATCAACTAATATCTATATTAAAGCTAAATTAATGCAAAATATTTTATAAATATATGACTTTGTAGGTTTGGTGAAGATCGTTTACCAGTCTATAGGCTGTCCTTTGGTTCTGCTGATCGTGTCCTTTTCTTTACCGAAGCTTTTAAGTTTCATGAGGTCCCATTTATTGATTGTTGACCTTAGAGCCTGAGCACTTGTTGTTCTGTCCAGGAAGTTGTCTCCTATGCTTGAATGTGTTCAAGGCTCTTCTCCACTTCTTCTTCTAACAGATTTACCGTGTCTGGTTTTATATTGATGTCTTTGATCCATTTGGACTTTACTTTTGTGCAGGTTGATAAGAATGGATCTAATTGCATTTTTCTACATGTAGACAGCCGCTTAGTCATTATATGAAGATGATATCTTTTTTTTATATTGTGTGGTTTGGCTTCTTTTCTAATATTGGTGTCCTTATGTGTGTGGGTTTATTTCTGGGTCTTAGATTCGATTCCATTGATCTTTCAGTGTGTTTCTTTGCCAGTACCATACCGTTTATAATAAGAATCTAGAAACAATCTAAATGTCCCTCAACTGAAATTGTGGTACATTTACACAATGGCATACTACTTATCTATTAAAAACAAGGAAATCATAATATTTTCAGACAAATGGATGGAACTAAAAAATGATTATCCTGAGTGAGGTAACCCAGAAGCAGAAAGACTTGCATGGTATACACTCACTTATAAGTGGATATTAGACATATGATATAGGAAAAACATACTAAAAATGTAGAGACCTAGAAAAGCTAAACAGTAAGGAGGAGTCTAGGGAAGATGCTTAATTCTTATTCAGAAGGGAAAACAGAATAGACACCAGAAGCAGTAGAAGATTGGGAACAGGACAGGAGCCTACCACAGATATGTCTAAAAGACTCCACCCAGCAGGGGATCTAAGCAGATACAGTCTTACAACCAAACTTTCGAAATAGTACAGGGAATCTTATGGAAGAAGGGGGATGTAAAAAGATCCAGAGGGGACAGGAGCCACACATGGAGACCAACAAAACCAAAAACAACAACAACAACAAAACATCCAGGAGGGACTGCAGAGACTGATGCATCAACCAAAGACCATGCATAGAGAAGAACTAGAAACCCTGCTCAGATGTAACCCATAGACAGCTCAGTCTCCACGTGGGTAAGGGGAGAAGACACAGTCTCTGACATGAACTTGGTAGCCTGCTCCTTTATCATGTCTCCCGGTTGGGGTGACCTTGGCAGCCCACAGATGAAAAAGATCCAGACAGTCCTGATGGGACCTAATATGCTAGAGTCAGACAGTAGAAGAGGAGGACTTCCCATATCAGGGGACTAGGGAAAAGGAATAGGAGAGGAAGAGTAAGGGAATATGGGGCTGAGAGGAGATGAGGGAGGGGGCTAAAACTGGGATACAAAGCGAATAAAAAATAATAATGAAAAAAGATATTATATGGTTGTGAGCCTATCCTTTAAAACCTGAGCCATCTCGCCACATCCCAATGAAAAAATATATAACTTCTTAATATAATATTAAAACTTAAACAACCGATTCAAAGTACCTAACCTGTGA
>JAQQSO010006862.1:0-11033 GCA_028658305.1 Pachyuromys duprasi
ACCGGCTGGTCGCCACTCTGGTCTGGAGGCTTGGCACGTCACTGTGTGCCAGAGGCTTAGTGTCCCGGTTTGAGGTGGCAGGTGGAGATGCTGCTCTGGTCCGTAGATCAAGGCGGGCAGCTAAGGGCTCCGCTCTGCTCTGGAGGCTTTGTGCTCCAGTCTGTGCTTGCAGCTAAGGGCTCTGCTCTGCTCTGGAGGTTCTGTGCTCTGACCTGGGCCAGCACCTAAGGGCTCCACTCTGGTCCAGAGATGTGGCATCTCCTGAGCCAGAGGCTGTGCACCCCGGTCTGGGATGGTATCTGGGGGTGCCTCAGGCTGAACCGGAGACTGTGTGTCTTGGTCTGGGATAGTGGCTGGGGGCACTGCGGGAGGCTGTAAGCTCTGATCAAGGCTGGCAGGTGTGCACCCTCCAGTCACCTGGACCTTTTCTAGGGATTGACTGGGTGTCCCGATGACCTTCCCACTTGATTTCCTCACCGTAGGATTTCCTCTCACCTGGCAATCACAAATGCTGGTGTTTTAGGTTTCAGAGTTCAGTCTCCTGATCCTACTCCTCAGACACAGTGTCCTCCTGGGGCTGCCATCTTGGATTCCCTCTCGCCACTTGAGTTTTTCAATGTTAGAGGCATTTTGATGGGTAGGAGATGGAATCTCAGTCATTTTGATTTACATTTCCCTGATGTCTAAGGACATTGAGCATTTTTTTATGTGCTTCCTTACCATTAGTGATTCCTGTGTTGAGAATTCTGTTTAGCTCTGTACCACATTTTAAAAATTGGGTTGTTTGGGGTTTGTGGGTGTTTAATTTCTTGAGTTCGTTATATATTTTGGATATTAGCCCTCTGTCAGATGTAGAGTTGGTGAAGACCTTTTCCCAGTCTGTAGGCTGCCATTTTATTCTATTGACAGTGTTTTTTGTCTTAAAGAAGTTTTTCAATTTCAGGAGGTCCCATTTATTAATCACTGATATTAGAGAATGAGCTTTTGGTGCTTTGTTCAGAAAGTTGCCTCCTGTGCTCATTCACTAATATCAGCTCTTCCCCACTTTTTTTCTAATAGATTTAGTGTATCTGGTTTTATGTTGAGGTTTTTGATCCACCTGGACTTGAGTTTTGTTCAGGGTGATAACTGTGTATTTATTTGTATTTTTCTTTTTTTTTAAATTTATTTATTTCTATTTGTATTTTTCTACACGTAAACATTTAGTTAGTCCATCATGAGTTGTAGAAGATGCTTTCTATTACTATTGAACTGTAATACAACTTGAAATCACGGATGATGATAATTCCAGAGTTCTTTTATTGTACAGGTTTGTTTTCACTACCCCGTTTTTTTTTAAATTATTATTTTTGCAAATGAAGTTGAGAATTGCCCTTTCAAGGTCTGTAAAGAATTGTGTTGGGATTTTGATGGGAATTGCATTGAATCTGTAGATTGCATTTGGTAAGATGGCAATTTTTAATATGTTAAACCTACAACTACATGAGCATGGGAGTTCTTTTCATCTTCTTATATCTTCTTCAATTTCTTTCTTCAGAGACTTAAAGTTCCTGTCATATAGGTCTTTAACTTCCTTGGTTAGAGTTACAGCAAGGTATTTTATATTATTTGTGGCTATTGTGAAGGGTATGGTTTTCCTAATTTCTTTCTTAGCCTGTTTATCATTTGTATAAAGGAGGGCTACCTGTGTGTGTGTGTGTGTCTGTGTGTGTGTATATGTGTGTGTGTGTGTATGTTTGAGTTAATTTTTGTATCCAGCCACTTTGCTGAAGGTGTTTAGCAGCTACAGGAATTCTCTGGTAGAATTTTTGAGGTCATGTAATTATATTATCATATCATCCCTGTATAGCGATACTTTGACTTCTTCCTTCCATTTTGTATTGCCTTGATCCCCTTTAGTTGTCTTATTGCTCTAAGCAGGACTTAAAGAATGTTAAACAGATATGGAGAGAGTGGGCATCCTTATCTTGTCTCTGATTTTAGTGGAATTACTTTTAGTTTCTCTCCATTTAATTTGTTGTTGGCTTTAGGCTTGCTGTATCTTTCCTTTATTTTGCTTAGGTATGGACCTTGTATCTCTGTTCTCTCCAAGAATTTTATCATGAAGGAGTGTTGGATTTTTTCAAAGGCTCTTTAAGCATCTAATGAAATGATCATCCCAGGAGGGCCTATTAAAACTGATACACCAACCAAAATCATGCATAGAGAGGGCCTAGCCCCCTACTTAGATGTAACAGATAGTAGCTCAGTCTCCATGTGGGTGCCCTATTAATGGGAGCAGGATCCCTCTCTGACATGGATTTTGTTGCCTGCTCTTTGAGCACTTTCCCCTGGTGGGACAGCCTTGCCAGGTTACAGAGGAAGAGGATGCGTCCAGTCCTGATAAGACTTGATAGGCTGGGTCATTTGTTAGTGGAGAAGAGCTCTCCCTTTCTGAGGATTATGGAAGGGGGATAAGAGGGAAAGAGGGTGAAAGGGTGGGACAGGGTGAGATCAGGGAGGGGGCTATGATTGGAATGTAAAGTAAATAAATTAAAAAAATAAATTTAAATTAAAAAGAAATAATTGTCTTTTTCTCTTTCAGTTTGTTTATATGGTGGATTACATTGATGGATTTTCATATGTTGAACCATCCCTGCATCCCTGAGATGAAGCCTACTTGGTCATGGTGGATGATGATTTTTAATGTGTTCTTGGATGTAGTTTTTGAGTACTATATTGAGTATTTTTGCATATTCATAAGGAAAATTGGTTTGAAATTTCCTTAGTTGACTTAGGGTAATTTAGGTATCAAGGTGACTATAGCTTGATAGAATGAATTTGACAGTGTTCTTTCAGTTTCCGTTTTTGTGGAAGAGTCTGAGGAGTATTGGTGTTAGCTCTTCTGTGAAAGTCTGTTAGAATTCTTCACTGAAACCATTTGGCTCTGGACTTTTTTATTTTGGTTGGGGGACTTTTAATGACTGCTTCTATTTTCTTAGTGGTTATAAGGCTATTTAGATTTTTAACCTGATCCGGATTTAACTTTGGTAAATGAAATCTATAAAGAGAAGAGGAAGGGAGGGAGGGTGAGATTTGGAGGAGACCAGGGAGGGGACACAGCCAAGATACAAATTGAATAAATTGTAATAAGTGATAATACTAAAATTTTTTAAAAAGAAAATTGTCCATTTCATTTAGATTTTCCAGTTTTGTGGAGTATAGGCTTTTGAAGTAAGACCCAGTGATTCTTTAGATTTCTTCAGTATTTGTTGCTATGTCCCCCCTTTCATTTCTGATTTTGTTAATTTGGATGTTATATTTCTGCAGCTTAGTAGTCTTGGCTAATGGTTTTTCTATCTTGTTAAGTTTATCAAAGAATCAGCTTTAGTTTTGTTGATTCTTTGTATTGCTTTGTTTCTAAGTTATTGATTTCAGCCTTTAGTTTGATTATTTCCTGCTCTCTATTCTCTTTAATGTGTTTGTTTCTTTTTGCTATATAGCTTTCAGATATGCTGTTATGTTGCTAGTATGAGATATCTCCCAATTCTTTATGTAGGCACTTAGTGTTACACACTTTCCTCTTAGTATTGCTTTCATTGTGTCCTGTAAGGTTGGGTATGTTGTGCCTTCATTGTCATTGAATTTTAGACAGTTTTTAATTTCTTTCTTTAATTTTTACCTCATCCAGTGATGAGTGAGTAGAGAGTTGTTCAGTTTCCATGAGTTTGTAGGTTTTCTGTAGTTTCTGTTGTAGTTGAGTTCCATGTTTAATCGGTGGTGGTCTGATAAGATACAAGGGGTTATTTCAATCTTCTTGTATCTGTTAAGGCTTGCTTTGCAAATGATGGTTTGATTCATTATTTCTCTATCTAGTTTCTGTTTTATTGACCTGTATATTGGTGAGAGTGGGCTGTTGAAGTCTCCCACAATTAATATGTGGGGTTCGATGTGTGATTTAAGCTTTAGTAATTTTTTTTTAATGTGGGTACCCTTGCATTTGGGGCATAGATGTTAAGAACTGAGATGTCACCTTCATGGATTTTTTTCTTTGATGAGTTATATAGTGTCCTTCCCCATCTCTTTTGATTAATTTTGCTTGGAAGTTCATTTTATTAGATGTTAGAATAGTTACTCCTGCTTATTTCTTGGGTCTGTTTGTTTGGAGAACCTTTTTCTAGCCCTTTACTATAAGGTAATGTCTACCTTTGTTGCTGAGGTGTGTTTCTAGCATGTAGCAGAATAATGGATCCTCTTTTCATTGCCACTGTGTTAACTTGTGTCTTTTTATTGGGGAATTGATTCCATTGATGTTATTAACCAATATTAATAACCAATAATTGTTGATGCCTCTAATTTTGATATTGATGGTAGTAGGGTGAGTGTGTGTTTCCCTTCTGTTTTTGCTGTTGTGAAATTATTTATTTCTTGTGTTTTCTTGGGTATAGTTGTCCTTGTTGTTTTGGACTTTTCTTTTTAGTATCTTCTGTAGGGCAGGGTTAGTAGAAAGAAATTTAAACAATATCTTAAATTTGGTTTTGTCATGGAATGTCTTATTTTTTCCATCTATGGTGATTGATAATTTTGCTGGGTATAGTGGTCTGGATGGCATCTGTGGTTTCTTAGGGTCTGCAAGATACATGCCATTCTAGCTTTTAAAGTCTCTGTTGAGAAGTCTGGTGTAATTCTAAAATAGGCTGCCTTTATACATTACTCGGGCTTTATCTCTTGCAGTTTTTAACTTCTTTTTATTTTCTATACATTTAATGTTCTTATTATATGGCAGGAAGATTTTCCTTTTTGGTTTAATTTAGTTGGTGTTCTGTAGGCTTCTTGGACATTTATAGGCATCTATTTTGTTAGATTAGGGATTTTTTCTATGATTTTGTTAAAGATATTTTCTGGACCTTGGAGTTGGAATCTCTCTTCCTCTTCCTCCTCTTCATCTTCTTCCTTCTCCTTATGCTTCTCCTTCTATTCCCATTGCTATTACTTTTGGCCTTTTTATGGTGTCTCAAATTTACTGCCTGTTTTCTGTTAGAAACATTTTAGATTATCATTTTCTTTGACTGATATATCAATTTCTTCTATCATATCTTCTCTGTCTGAAGATTCTCTCTTCCATCTCTTGTAGTGTGTTGGTGGTGCTTATGTCTGTAGTTCCTGTTCTCCTTCTTAGGTTTTTCATTTCCAGGATTGTCTCAGATTGTGTTTTATTTATTGCTTTCATTTTCCTTTTCAGGTCTTGAACAGTTTTATTAATTTCCTTTTGTGACAAGGATTTTTTCAGAAAAATTGTATTTTTCTGTATTTCTTTAAGGGATTTTTTTCATTTCCTTTACCTGTTTGATTGTATTCTTTGAGGGATTTATTTATTTCCTATTTAAAGGCCTCTATCATCTTCACAAGATTGGATGCAAAGTCATTTTCTCATGCTTTAGGTGTGTTAGGATAGCCAGGGCTTGTTGTAGGATAGTTGGGTTTTGGTTTTGGTGGTGCCATATTGCCCTGGGATTTTCTGAGTTTGTTCTTACATTGTCCTTTAGGCATCTGGTTATCCCTGGTGTTGGCAGGCTTGTAGGTCCCTGGTAGTCCCTAATGGCTGTCACCTTCAGTAGTCACTGATGTCTGTTCCCTCTGAAATTGTAGGAAGGTCCTGGGACCTGGCACCTGGATGTCACACAACAGGCCTCACCACTGCTGGCAGTCCCCAGTGGCTGTCACCTCTAGGATTTCAGGAAGAACTGGGACCCAGGAACCACCAGGTCTATAGACATTTTGATGTTCAAATGATTAAAATATCTTTGATGGTAAAAGGAGCCCAGATAAGATCAGCTGCAAGAAGGCTCTAGCCCTTGGGGAAGGTCTCACAACAGTGTAAAGAAAACTCTGGACTAAGTGACCTGAAATCTATACCAGGTTCTTAGAGGTTGAGGAACAAAAATTTCTAGTATGCTATGTGGCTGAGAATTTATCTATCTATCTATCTATCTATCTATCTATCTATCTATCTATCTATCTATCTATCTATCATCTATCTATCTATCTATCATCTATCTATCTATCATCTAATTTCTCTCTCTCTGTCTCTGTCTCTGTCTCTCTCTCTCTCTATATGTATATATAACCAACCTGTCTTACTTCAAACATACCATGAATACAATAGTCTTGCACACTCTCACATGTGTGTATGTGTGTGTCATAAAAGATTGTAACACTTTGTAAGGAATGGCTTTTTTTTTCTTCCAAAGAACACTTGTTGTTGTGGAAAGTGTAGATCAGCAGTGAAGAGTGATAACCAGGACAGAACTCTGAGGCCCAGCTTAATTCCAGTGGTATATGTACTGTTATCTAGGAGAAATGGCAGGAGATTTTTGAGTATACAAACTTTGACTGTTTCAAATATAGTGGTATGCAGTAGGTTTCAGATTACGTGTGATTCTCAGGCTTTTGTGAATGTTTAGATCATAAAAGATTTTGTTAAAACCCAGGTTTTTGAGTCACTGTTTATGGGGTGAGAATCTGCATGTCTAATAAATACATTCACAGATGTTGTCAGTCTTGCTGGCCCAAGGGCCACATGTTGTGTAGCAGGGTGTGTAGAGAGACTGTGACTCACAAGAAGATTCTGTGTATTTAATGCAAAACTAGGAGATGCTTGAATAGGAGTTTATTTATTTATTTGTTTGTTTTTTACAGGACAATGTGGCCTTTGCGTCTGTAGTCAAGTTTACCCATCAACTAATGGAACTAAAATTGGCATGCTAACCTACTTTCTTTGAGTGGATCTATGAACCTTTAAAATGGGATCTATGAACAGAAATTAGAGATTTGAGGAGTAAGAAAGATTCAGTAACACATTGCTGGCTAAAGATAGATGGGCTATGTGGAATGTGAGAGAGCACCATTTCGGTGCCATGAAGGAGCTTGGAAAATGATCATTTCTCAGACCATTTGGTAAGGAGTTAAACCCCTTTGCCTTAATTTTGGCTTTGTAAAATCAAAAGAATCCAGTTGAACCAGTTGGTACCCAGATCTTTGACTCCCTGAAACTATGAGATATTAAGTAAATATTTGTTTAAACTTCTATTTTTGAAGACATTTATAATAGTGACAACAGGAACCTAACACACAAGGTAATCTAGAACACTTACCTTCCAAGACAAAACATGACTTTACCTTTCTTTAACAAGATCAAGGGAAGATGTGAGAACAAATAGGATCAGTCTTTACACTGACTGGGTCCCAAGAGTTCTCAGAATTATTAACACCAGGTTCTGGGAGGAGTAAAAATGTTTGTACAATGGAAAGAGATGACATTGAAATACTATTAAATTTGAGTATTTAAAGAGACGAGAGGTTTTCAAAGCAAAATGGCAAGTAGCACAGACAACAGGTTACATACAATAACATATTTGGGGATAATTCTCTGTTGGTTACTTGTATTCTGCACTCTATGGGCAAAATCACTGACTTCGATTTTTTTTTTATTGCAGATGGTCTTTTTAATGATGTTTGTAGACTGAGCAGCCTTGAAGACAGGCATAAGGGTGGCTTATCTGGATGATAAACACACCATTTCTTTCTTCGGCAAAGGATGAGTTCCATTTGCTGCTTATTTTGAAAGATTAGGTTTCTGTGCTGTTTTTTGGTCATGGGCAAACCTACTGTGTGCATGGCACTACCTTGGCTTCTTGAGATTACTTCTACAGACCTCCAAGCAAAAGCAACCAATGTAAATGCATAGTTCAAAGCTCAAACTGATTGTGCTATAAGTAATGAAGTCCATTGTCTCAGACTTGGGGACTTTGTCTCTTTTCTCTGCATCCATAGCACTACTATAGACTCATCTTAAACTTGTATGTAGGTTAAAACCTCAGACCTCCAGCGTACTTAATTACGTATGAGTAAATACATACATATGTATGTGCATACAGGTTACATATTTCAAATGTTTTATTGGAAAATAAGAAAATTGTACAGAATTATGTGTTATTTTAACATGTGAAATAAGGTAAGAAAATAAATATCAAAAAAGTTAAGCTTATCTGCACATTTTTTCCAGACTTCTTGCTAATTGCATGTGACAGATCTTTAACGGTAAGATTTACTACAAATACCTTGGTTTACAAAGAGCATTGACTATACCAAGAAACTTCAGACTGTCTTAAAAGTAGGTACAGCAGAAAAACATTCAATTCAATTATAAAATAATATATCATTTAATATTATGTGGAAGTTTTTCTTCATTGAGTAGAAATGTCTTTGTCTCATGTAAATACTAATCCTAGTACTGACAATGAGCTAACTTCTGGATCAATTTTTTTTTTTTTTGTATACCCTGTGCTGAGCCTTAGGGGAGGTCATCATTTTCAACAATTAATAGGAAGATCTTATTTTTTAAGAGGGTATTAGAAAATATCACTCCATTAGAAAAAGCTATCAGATTTATACATTTATTGTCTTTTCTAGGTAGAATTTGAAATTCTATAAGCTGAACAAAACCTGTCCTCATCTTTTCACCAAGGAGGGATGCATGCATGAGTGCACCCTGAAAACACTTGATGAGTTTCATTTTCCAAAATGGTGTCTCTCAGAGGCTAGGGAAGCTTCACATCTTCAGAGAACAGCTTGTTGGGAACAGATATCACTTGGTGTTCGTCTGTATCAGATTTGTTTTTTTCTTCACTATGCTTATTGAATATTCATTGTGTCTACTAAAACAGACTAAATATTTGCATGCGAAACCGTTCAGATTTTATAAAGACTGTAAGTGTGTTGTTTTCTGTATTTAACCAGCCTTCTTTCTCCATCTGCTTTTCAAAGGTTTCTGCCAAGTAGAAACACACGAAAAAAAAATAATTGGAGCCAAACACCACAATATTTCCAAGCTTTGTGTTTGTTTATAGTGGGGTAACAAGTAATTGAATAATGAGGATCTCTTGTTTGCTGAGGAAGATGATTGCTTGGCAGGCCTGGTTGAAGTGTGGTGGTGGGTGGTGAGGGCGGGAATGGATGGAAATAATTCTGTTATCACCCCCAAACCCTAAATGTGTCAGCCAATAGATACGCACAATTAGCTGAATTGTGGTAGCCACCACACAATGCATACATGGATCAAAACAGCAGAGAGCTTATCTTAAACAGGCAGGGCTCCTCTGATTAGCTGGGTCTCTTTCAATGTAGAACTTCAGTTGTAAAGTTAATTCCTTTGCTGTGTAGTTTTTCCAAATATTTTTTATACAAAAGACAGTTATCTGAGACTTAACATTCATTCTTTTCAAACAGCAAGACCTACCAGGCTGCCTCTTTGTCCAAGAGTAAAATGCTACACTTTCCTTGCAGTGAGACAGATGTGTTTTCAGGACTTTGACTCTAAATTTGAGAAAGCTAACTTGGCTTTTCTAGCAGATCATTGTCAAAATGAATTTGTTTTTGCTCTTATATAATATCTTCTTGAGGGCTGCTCATTCACTATTTCAGGATTAGTAAAGATCAATTTAGGAGATTAATAAAAGGTCCCTGAAATGATTTGAAGTAGAGAAAAGCCTCTCCAGGAACGATGGTTCTTCTTTCAATGGGCTGTCAGAAGCATTTTCTTTATCTCCATTGCTCGCACGCTCTCTCTCTCTCTTAGGCTTTGATTCTCACCCAGTCAGTGAAGTACTGGGGTTTGAGGCTAGAAATTCTTTCACTAATGTTATACTATTTTCATATTAGGAGTACTGCCTTCCATCTTTCTCTGTTGTGATGTTTATATTTGATTTATTTAATCCAAACCATTTCTTAATGCTGGAAACGCAAATGTGACAGCCATTACTGAAAAAGTGGCATCGCTTGTGTTTTGACATCCACTACTCCCCAGCAGGGCTGCTATTATACTGAGAATTATGAGCTTATGTGCTATCTCCAGAAATCAGGAAAATGAGCCTTGAACAATCTAAAGTACCAGGGCTGTGCCTTCATGGATCTCTTGTGTGTCTGACTGACTCAGTTCAAACATGGTGTCTGATTTGTCTTGTTATTTCCACATGTAATTGGAAAGCCAACAAAAGAGCTTTCCATTTTTAAAGTCATGTGGAGGATGCCGTCTTTTTGTGATAGTTTATAGGAGAAGAAATATAGATGAAAAGTTGAAAGCATTTCTGTTTTTAAAATAACATGATGAGGGGTTGATGAGATTGCTCATTCGTTATAAGCACTGGCTGTTCTTCCAGAGGACTCAGATTCGATTCCCAGCACTCACACTGCAGCTCACAAATATAAGGCCAGTTCTAGGGAGATCTGATGCCTCCTTTTGGCCTTTGCGGCACTGGGCACACTAGTACACAGACATACATTCAGGCAAAGCACCCATACACATAAAATGAAATAAGCACAATAGTGAAATGATGGGAGAATGATGTGGGTGAAGTCGCATCATTCTTCCCTTTGTGGAGAATGATGTCACCTCTTTAGTTCCCCTTTGTGGGAGAATATCACCTCTTTAGTTCTTTCCATTTACCCTGTCCCTTGTCCAGGGAATTTTCTGTACCTTCATAGTTCAAGCGGGGTATCTTTTATGATGAAATCAGGAAGTATTCTGGGTAATTTTCAAATTGCTGTGTGAATCCTCAACTAATCGTCCTGCTAGTGTGTGTGTGTTTCTGTAGTGTGATTCCAAACTAAGGCTGGTACAGTGCGTGAGGCTCAGCAGGAGCTCCTCAGAATCTCAAAGGCTGGAGCGCCTTTGGTTGACTCTTTCCTTGGTAACAACTTATTATGATTCTTCTCACTCTTTCTCCAGTTCACAGGTGTATTTGTGAATGTGCACACACATGTCTGTGTGTTTGTGTGTTTTCTGAATGTTGGAAGAGTTGTGAGAGCTGGAAACATGCTTCTATGTCCAGTATAATCCCGTAAAGCAAGAGTTGGAGTAGATACTTAAGGAAAATTTTTGTGGAGTTCAAGGACCTTACAACTGGACCCCAGATCATAGTGTTCCTCCTCTGTCTTTAGCTTTCTTTTCTTTTCTTTTTCTAATTTAGAGAAATTTAATCCCTATAGGTCCCGGA
>JAQQSO010006863.1:0-11032 GCA_028658305.1 Pachyuromys duprasi
ACAGTTTACACAAGGGGTTAATTTTTACAAGGAAGTGAGGCAGAGCTGAGATTTCAAACAAGCTCTCCCACCTGCTGTCACTAAACAAAAGGCGAATGGACTTGCAAATCCTTCCCTGTCTCCAAGGGAAGGCCTGGAAAAAACCTGTCTTCCTGTGCTGAGACTAGCATTTCAAACAGCCGCCAAAGCAGCTATGACCTGGCTCACCACACCTGGTACAGAAGTCCTCAAATATTTAAATGAATGAATGAGGGGTAGCATTGTCTATTTCAAAGCTCTAAATAGTAGTATTCGATTAGAGGAGATAATGAACAAATACAGGCAAATGTAATACGTAACCCCAAAATTACATCCTCATTCATTCCTGAACAAAATCAATAGACAGGAATCACAATATAGGAATAAGGTCTGATAAGAAAGTTACCTAGCAAAGAAGAGGTTGGGGTGTGAGAGCTACTTCACAAAAAGCCATAAAGCGAACTTGATTCCCTCCAAGTTACTAACACACACAAAAAGAGTCATTAAGTTGCTTTAATTGAAATTATAAAAAAGAATCCAGGTGTTATTAATAGTTAAGAAAAATTATATAACCCCAAAATGATAAAGATAATGAACTTGGCCAATAGTCTTAAAACATAATGAGAAAAATAAGAAAGAAAGAACAAAAAGGTCATGAAAGTAATACTGGGACATGTTCTTAACTTTTCACACTGGGAAAATTTCTGGAATTCACTTGTAAAGTATTAATTTAACCAGTATTACTTAATTCTGTGAGAGAGCAATTTGGCCATGTGGGGCTTTCAGTCGGTGTTTAGTTGATCCCATTGCTTTGAACCTGTTGTGAGGCAGAACATCAGAGAGTGTGATGGCAGAAACTACTTCATGGTTTTCAGGAGTCTAACAAAGATGAGGGTGCCAAAGTCCCAATACCACTCCAAGGTCACACTGCTGGGAACCAAGTTCCTTCTTCCAGGCCCCACATCCATCCACATCAACAAGAGCTATCAGATGACGACCAAGCTTTCAGTACTGACGTCTTGGGGAACACTTAGGATCCAAATAATTATGTACTCCATAATTTTTCATTGTGTGCATGAACATGAATGGACATATGTGTGTGTGGTACATGTATGTATGCAGGTATGCTCATCCTGCAGGCACATGTGGGGATCAGAGATTAACATCAGAATATCTTCTTCAATCAGTCCTCCATGTATTTGTTTTTGGTTTGGTTTTGTTTTAGTAATGGCCTTCTGTTGAACCTGGAGCCTAGTATGGTTTTGATTAGTCTGCTGGCAAGATCCAGAAATCCCTCGGACTTCCCTTACCCCAGCTGTGGTTTTAGGCTGTCTTAATTGGGGTTACTACTGCTGTGATGAAACAACATGACCAAAGCAGCTTGAGGAAAAAAAAAAGGTTTATTTGGCTTACACTTCCACATCATTGTTCATCATCAAAGGAAGTCAGGACAGGAACTCAGTCAGGGCTGAAACCTGGAGGCAGGAACTGATGCAGGAGTCACAGAGGAGTGCTGCTTACTGGCTTGCTCCTCATGGCTTGCTCAGATGGCTTTCTTATAGAGTCCAGGACCACTAGTGCAGGGCTAAGCCCTCATCCATTAACCATTAATTAAGAAAATTCCTTACAGCCATATCTTATGGAGACTTTTTCTCAGTTGAGGCTCCCTCTTGTCTGATGACTCTAGCTTTTGTCAAGTTGACATAAAACTAGTCAGTACATAGGTATATACCAACATGCCCCCTTCATGGCACATTTCCCATCTCCTCAGTCAGTCCCTACCCATAAGCCTTTGTGATATGGATGCCTATTGATAGCAATTGATTAGATTATACTAATTCACACTTGGCTAATATTTTTTCCCATTAGTTTCTGCTTATCATATAGCCTCTTTGCCCAATGGAAGTAGTAGCAGACTTGACATGAGATGGGACATATACATGTTTTCACTTCCTCTCTTTATCCTCTATCTTATCTCATGAACTTGCTCAAGGAGAGCTTCTGCATGCACCCTGGTTAAACTAGTGGGCATCTTGGACCTGTTGGTTCCCTCTTGCTGGTATTTTCTGTGTTCTCCCACATAGCAAACATGTTCTTCAGTGTGTCCAAAACTGAAAGCAATGTGTCACCCTATCAATGAGTGACTGTCTAAAGCTGTTATACAGACATAGCTTTAACATGAAATTATTACTTGAAAAGAAATTCTTCCTTTAGGGATTTGTATTAAAGATATGGTTACCTTGTCCAAGAGAAGCCACAGCACTTAACTTATTTTCAGCAATTCTACAAGAATATATAATATGCCATTCCTACTCATGAGGCTATTTATTGTGGCATTGTTCACAATAAGAAAATAATTGGAAAGCATAAAAATCATCATCAATGAGGGATGGGTAAAATAAACATTACAGCTAAAAATAATATGTAACAATTGAAAGTCATGAATTTGAAATATATAGTTTATATTACCACAACCTGTTTCACTACATGATATAAACAAGCTGCACAATAATATACAGACATTTATATGTTGTAAATATACCTACATATAGGAATAATATTTGAAAGTATATACAAAGTGTTAACAAGTTTTATTTCTAAGGAATAAGAATGAGTGTTTGTGGAAAGAATTTTCAAAATATATTTTATATACATTGGTCCATTTTAAATTTACTATTATAGAGATATTTTTCCCTTTTCATAAGAATTTTAATGTAAAGAGAGAATTTTTTATGGAAATATAACATTCTTCCATTTGCATTCTACTTGCTTTGGTGTGAACTCATTTCTCTGACTTTGCTAGACCTGAAGAGTCATCACCACAATTTCAATAAAGTTGAGTTTATTAAGTACACTCATGTTGTTTATGAGTCATAGAAAGCACATTTATTTTCCAGTCAAAGGCTGCTGGGATGAGTGATAGAGCATCACTTAGTGAATGTTCTAGAATTCCATGATATGTGTTAGTATAAATCATTATTGATTACCATACACACACAGATACTTAGAGATAGAGATCAGAAATTGAGCATGTAGCTCAGTTGTCAAGCCACCATGCACATGGCCCTGGGTTCCATCCTTAGCACTGGGAGATGAAGGGAGAAAAAGACACAGCACAAGAAATTGACTAAGTGCACTTTCCTTTGTTTGATCTTTGAGTTGCAAGGAGGCATGGCAGTCTGAAAAGCAAGACCAGGCTCTGCTTTTGGAGCATTGTAACCCTAGCCAGTGGCGAGTAACATTTTAGAAAACAGAAGGTGATGGCTCAAACAGTCAAGGATGTCTTCTTTTCAAAGTCTAGCTTAACCCTTTCTCAACTTTGGTTCTTTTACAGTCTGACTTTGGTAACAAATATACCCAAGCCCTGTGCTTGAACTTTCTTTAACTTTAATAAAGAAAGGATAAAACATGTTTTCCTTACCTGATAAAACCCGGTTCATAGGATTCAGAACCAAAGACTGTGTAATCAGGTATTTAAGCCTCAGGTTGAGCATACTGAATGTGAACTTCTGGAGCTTCCATATTAACTGTTCCATTTTCCATAGTTGGGTCATCCCAATATCAGTTTGGAGTCAGTCAGCCCTGCTGAGTAGGGCTGAGTTGGTAAGACAAAAAGCACTGAAGGCAGGTAATTCCAAGACTGTTTCCAACCAAAACATTCTCTGGATATTTTTTATTGAATGTTAAATATTGTTTAATATTGTATTGAATATTGTCTAGTATTATATTACACATAACTTTGGCAAAAGCACATTAAGGAGGACATCATTGATAAAGATATATTTCACACTCCAATTGTTCCGTATTCTGTTATTTTCTCCATGTAAGATTATAAAAATAAATTATTAAGGTGTTACTTAGTGATATGACTAAAGAGAAAAGACAAATACTTACATGGAATACTAAGCAAAACACAATAACTTTAATTGCAAAATCAGGCACATGGAGGCTATTTGAAACTCATACAAGAATAATCTGGGCCACAGAGTTCATTCAGCAGGTGAGTGCTTGCCATGAAGCCCGATGACCTGAGGACTAGTCCAGAGACCCAAAAGTTTGAAGGAGAGAATCAATTCTAACTTGTCCTCTGACCTCCACACAGTGCCATGGTATGCACACACACACACACACACACACACACACACACACACGACAGACAGCCAGATAGATAACTAGATAGATAGACAGACAGAATAACCTGTGGTTTACCCTAGTTCTGGAAGATGGGATATATTTCTGGATTAACTCCTGTTATTTTCCAATGCTGTATTTCAGTAAACCTCTGTGTACTATTCTTGGTATTCAAAGAAGTATTCCATTTATCAAGTTGAGAACCACTGCCAGTATTTTGTCAGAACTGTGTGATTGTGAATTTAGCTATACAGTTTAATTTTATTTCTACTACTTTTATTAGTAGTAGTTTTATTTTCTACTACTTTGTAGCTTGGATGTTCATAATATCTTCTTATGAAACAGGGCATTTCATTTCTCAGAAGTTGTAATGAACATATGTATAAATTTATGCACTTAATGCTAACAAAAAGTAGGGGCAGATGGGCTGTGTGTCTTTGTCAAGTATTTGCTTTAATGTAGCCTCCTGTTCTTGAGATTTCTTCATTAGTAGAACAAGGACTGTAAAAATAGGTTTGGGTCAACAATTCACTTTGCTATCAGGTCCTCAGCACCATTGATACTGAGGAGCTTGCCAGTTTCCTCTTGAAGATTTATTCTCAGAAAACTTTCTTCTGAAATTATTTCTGTTTTGTCTTGACCTTTCATCCCTCAGCAAATCCAATCTACCCGTTTCTCTACCTGTTGGGAGATAGATTTTCCCTTAAAATTCTTTTTGTTACTATTCTAAACCCATTTTATTCTGTTTCTCATTTCCCATTCTTACTGTTAATTCCATTCCATTCATTATTCTTTAAATAAACTTCTTTCCCAGATGTGTTCAGGGAATTGTCCCAATAGCAAAATCACAACAGAGTTCATTGGTAAGACTTTAAGAACTTACCTAGATTCTTTCAGAGTTTTCTTTCACTGAATGCTTTTGATTTCCTTGAAGCTATAGCATTTCCTGGAACTCTTTTTTTCTAATAGAAAAACAATTTCCCAAGAAATCTAAAATGCTTTTGGCTCTTGCCGCTGCTTAAGTCGCACAGCTGGACAGGCTCCCTAGGGCCTTGCTTTACAAATTAGGCAATTTAACCTCAACTATATGCTTTTAGTAAACAGCAAGCAAGATCCACATTTCACTTAAATATTCTTTCTGTAAAGAACAGCATACCTGGCCTTCCTTCCATGTAGCCAGGAGCACATCGGGATGGGGCAGGAAGCTGCGTTGGGAAGGAAGGTGTCAGCAACTCAGAGATGAGAGTCCTTTTAAATCTTTAAAAACTGCTGTTAAGAAGTATATTTGACATCCTATAGGAAATGACAAAATAAAATACTTCTCTACCTCAGACTTTGTCAGACACACTCTAAGTGATGGTGACTAACTCCTGCTGCCAGAGATGCCTTCATAGGCTACAGAAATAACTCCTTTAAATGCTCTCGAGAAAGTCAGAAGTATGTCAGCCATCTGTCTACACTGATAGACTATAGTTACAGTAGTACAATTTCTTGAGATGTATTTCATTGTGTCCCTCCATTTCCTTAGCATGGGCTTTGGGTAGGTTTGAAGGACCTGAATATGGACAGTACACTACAACATTTGTGCTAAGCTCCCTACCAGGACTAACATAATCTCTATGTGGAACTCTGCGCTCTCTCTCTCTCTCTCTCCTTAACTCCCTTTCTCTCTCTTCTCTCCCTCTTCTTTCTTTCTCCCCCCTCTCCTCTTTCCCCTCTCTTCTCCCTCTCTCTCTCTCTTTTTCTCTCATGTGTGTGTCTGTACATGTATGTATTTTTGTGTGTGTGCACACTTGTGTGTGTGTATCAAAGTTCCGTAGAATAATTGGTAATGGTCAGATTCAACTAGCACTTGCTGAGCTGTCCAGACTCTGTTTTTTGCTTCCCATTATCTGCCATCACACCTACTCTTGAGGGGAAAAGGAGTTCACTCAGAAAATCTTGAGCCACTGTAGCAGGAATAGTGGTAATTGTGATGCACAGGAAATATGACTCAGCTCTGCAAATGTGAGCTTCATTTTCCTTTTCTACTCCTGATCCTTAGGACACCAAAGATTCTGTAGTTCAAAACATCATTGCTCTCTAGAATGTGAAAACAGACTCTAGAGAAGGGCTGAATTTTAAGAAACAAATATATTAGACTCTCCATATTCAAGAAGCAGTCCCTAGAGTAAAAGCATAGTACATGCCGCAAGAACATTACAAGACACTGCAAAGATTTTCACCAGCTAAAAAGTAGCTCCTTGGCCATATGAGTAAAGAGAAGGAGGTGAGACCATCATTCCCTTAATGAAAGAAGGAGAAACTGGCTTCCTAATCTGTTTCCTTTGTAGTTTGTCAAGTACACATGTGAATAATTCTCCTGAAAAACAACATGCTACTCACATTCTCATACATTTCCAATGACCTTCCTAGAACATTATGAAGTAATCTGTATCAGATCTCAGTGGGTTGGCTTTTGCATGGCTGTAACAAAATCCCTGAGAAAAACAACTTAAAGGACTAAGAATGTATTCTGACTCATAGTCTCAGGTGCTGCAAGGTCCTGGTCACAGGATTTGTGTGGGTGGGAAAGGAGGCATGGCAGAAGACACTGTGTCACCTCAAGAAAGCCGGAAAGGGGTGGTGTTCCTTCATTACCCCTTTCTGAATGGAAAGAGAGGGTGTTCCATAGATAGCAGAGAAGCTGCTCTCCAAGCACAACCCAAACCACAATGCATAATGGGACATTTCAATCTCACAAGAACAAAAAGTCCCCTGCATAAATGAATATATGCATACTACACTGTAAAGTAATATTGGTATATGTATATTGAAACCCGAAAATATTATACACCCATGCAATCTGCTGGAAATAGGCAGATTTAGATTTAGTGGAGGTGGATTTCTTACTTGACTTTTATTGACAATGAGGTGGATTGAAAGTACTCCATTTTGATGATCAAATACAGGTTTGCTTCAGCATAACAAAAGAACAGAATGTGTTTACCTATTGAACTGTAAAAGTGGTGTAAAAGAGCAGATAGGTTAGCATTCAAAAATAACCACACAGACAAGAAGCCAGCTCAGACACTCCTGGAGAACTCTCTGTAGACCATACCAAACTATGCCAACAGCCTTACAGCTGAAAAGAGGTAAAGTTCAGATTCAAGTAACACTCACTGAGCTGAGAGTCATCAGGCTCTGGCTCTTTGCTTCCCATCAGCTGCTGAAAGGAAATGGGTGTGTTACTTATCTCTTGCAAAAGAAGGGGGTCTATCTTCCAGGAAAGAGAGACAAAAATGATACACAGCCTGACCTATAGCACTACACTCAAACATCAGTGTTTGAACCTTTACTCTCAACCTCAAAATTCTGAATAAGGGGGTAGAGAGAGGACTTGGGGGTAAAGGCACTTGCCACTAAGCCTCCGTACTTGAGCTTGATCCTGAGGACCCAAATGAGAGAAGAAGAAAATCAACCCCAGCAAGTTATCCTCTGACCTCCACCAGTGGACCATGTTACACTCACACATGAAATAAATACATGGGAAAAAAATCAATGAATTCTTGATAAAACATTGGCTTATGCTTATGTAAATTCACCAATTACTTACTAAGCTCTCAGGATACACCATGCCATGGGACTCTGGGGACTAAAGAAATAGCTTAAGCATAACAGATATGACATTATTCATCAGCACATATTATAAAAATGGTTGACTTGAATCAATATAATCACACTGGCAGGAAGCCCAGTAACTCCCTCTAGAGAATTCTCTTTAACTTATCCTAAACTATGCAAACAACCCAGAGACTTTCCTATTTAAAAAGACATTTATACCAGGTACTAAGTGTCACACAGGGAGAGATACTGGACTGTGTAATTAAACCACACTATGCCTGCTGATCGTGAGTCCTACACAATCCTGAGGGTAGGACTCTAATGCTATGTTCCTGCCAATGGTACCAGGTCCCTGTGCAGCACATTAGTGTCACACACCTAGACTACAAAGTGATAGTTTTTCTCACATGTAGGCATAAGCGATTATTTCTGAAAATATGCAATGCCAAGGAAAACTGAATCCATAAAGACCTGCTGTGTGCTTTGTTGTGTTCTTTCTCCACCATAGGAAATCTTGAGTTGTCTTCTATTGTTGGAATATGGAATTGCAACAAAGATCTACAAAGTTGATGGCTACCATTTGCTCCTATTGTCCCATAAACTGAAGATCATTTTTACATTTTTCAGTGACTTTTAAAGACATGTCAGGGGATTGGAATGTAGCTCCTTTGGTGGGGATAAGGTTAGCATATATGGATCCCCGGCTACAACCCTAATATGAAAAATAAAAAGTAAGAATAGAAAAGAAAATCAAATGAAGAATGCAGTCTCATATATGAAGATTATATGAGCTTTTATTCTGGTAACAAAAAAATCTAATTATAATAATATGTTTCACTTAAGACTGGCATATAACTGAGGCACTATAAAAAGGCAGTGAGGGGAGGATCCAAGATGGCTGCCACGAGAGGACACTGTGTCTGAGGAGTAGGACAGCAGTAACAGCACAGTTACCAGGAGACCGAACTCTGGGACATAAACCACCAGCATTTGTGATTGCCAGGTGAGCAAAATTCCTACAGTGAGGAAATCAAGTGGGGAAAATCCTAAGGACATCCAGTTATTCCCCTGAAAAACTCTAGGTGACTGGCAGCACACAGCCCAGATTTAAATGGGCAGCAGCCCTGGGCGCCAATAGCCACCATACCAGACTGGGTCACACAGACTTCGGGCCAGACTGAGAAGGCCCCGGGTACTGTTCCAGACTGGGCTGCACCCAGAGGGCACACACCACGCAGCACCGCCAGCAACACCCCAGTCCATATGTGTATCCACAGGCCAGACTGAGAAGGCCCCGGGAACCTTTCCAGATGTGGCTGCATCTGGCGGGCACACTCTCCTTGGCTGTGCCAGCTGCCACCCCGATCTGGGACACACAGTATCAGGTCCAGACTGAGGTGTCCCCAAATACCATCTCAGACCATGGTGCACAGCCCCTGGCCCAGAAGAAGGTGCCAAGTCTACAGTCCAGAGGGGAGCCCTTAGCAGCAAGCCCAGGTCGAAGCATGGAGCCTCCAGACCAGAGCGGCGCCCCCAGCTGACATCTCAAACAGGGACACTCAGCCTCTGGCAGAGAGTGAGGAGCCAAGCTTCCAGACGAGAGGGGTGACAAGCCTGCGGTGCTCACAGCTTCTAGCACAGAGCACGAAGCTGGGCACACAGAGCCCACAACAGGGATCAACTGAGGCAACAACACACACTATCAAACTACTGGAACTCCCTGATCTTCTTGAAGAATACTCCTGACACAAGAGATTGACAGTTCCAGACTGAAGTTCAGCCTTAAAGCAAAAATAGCACCTTGATTATATATAAACAAATGCCCAGAAATCGGCGAAAGAACTCAACCAACAAAAAGCAGGATACTAAGGCCCCACGAGAAACACCCAAAAGCAGTGGAGATTTTGATTCAGCAGAGACAGAGGAAAATTGTGTTAAAGCTATGATTATGCAGATACTAGAGGAACAAAAAGAGGGAAAAAAAGAAGATATGAACAAGGCCCTCAAAGAAATTAAGAAGAATTTAACTGCCCACATAGAGGAATAATTAAAGATATACAGAGAGGAAACAAACAAAAAAAATAGGAGACACAGTCAATCAGATGAAGGAACCAATACAAAGCATGAAAACAGAATTAGAATCTATAAAGAAGACACAAACAAAGAAGAACAGGAAACTGGAGAACTTAGAGAAAAGATCAGGAACCACAAAGGTGAGCATCACCAATATAATACAAGAGATGGAAGAGAGAATCTCGGGAGGTGAAGATGTACTGGCTGAAATGTATTCCTCACTCAAGTTAAAAATAAAATCAGAAAAGTCCTAAACAAAAAACATCCAAGAAATTAAGGATGCCATCAAAAGAGGAAACCTAAGAATAATTGGAATAGATGAAAAAGAAGACTCCAGGCTCCAAGGACCAGAAAATATTTTTAAGAAAACCATAGAAGAAAATTTTCCCAACTTAAAGAAAGAAATGTCCATAAACATACAAGAAGCCTACAGAACACCAAATAGACTAGACCAGAAAAGAAATACCTCTCATCACATCATAGTCAAAACACTAAACCTACAAAACAAAGAAAAAATATTAAAGGCAGCAAGGGAAAAGGGTCAAGTAACATATGAAGGTAGACCAATCAGACTCACAGCAGACTTCTCATCAGAAACTATGAGAGCCAGAAGGGTTTGGGCAGAAGTCATGCAGTCCTTAAGGGAACATGGATGCCAACCAAGACAACTATACCCAGCGAAGCTTTCAATCAACATAGATGGAGAACACAAAATTTTCCATGACAAAACAAAATTCATGCAATACCTACACAGCAACCAGCCCTACAGAAGGTACTAGAAGGAAAAATTCATACAACAGAAACAACTACACCAAAGAAAATATAGGATATAGATAATTTCCCAACGACAACAACAACAAAAAAGCAATGATTCATAGTAAGACCACCAACTCCACAATAAAAGGAAATAACACTATTGTTATTGGTCACTATTATCTATCAACATCAATGGACTCAACTCTCCAATAAAAACACACACACTAACAGATTGGCTGCAGAAACAGGATCCAACATTCTGCTGCATCCAAGAAACACACCTATGCAACAAAGATAAACACTACCTCAGAGTAAAGGGCTGGAAAACCATTTTCCAAGCAAATGGACCCAGAAAACAAGATGGGGTAGCAATCCCAGTATCTATTAACATGGACTTTAAACCAAAGTTAATCAAGAAAGATGAGGAGGGGCACTTCCTTCTCATCAAAGG
>JAQQSO010006864.1:0-11031 GCA_028658305.1 Pachyuromys duprasi
CTGTCTGTCTGTCTGTCTGTCTGTCTGTCTGTCTGTCTGTCTGTCTGTCTGCCTGCCTATCTATCTATCTATCTATCTATCTATCTATCTATCTATCTATCTATCTATCTATCTATCTATCTATCTATCTTTCTATCTACTTATTTTTAAAGTCATTCAAGCCCTGAATTGCAAATCTGCAAAGCCTACTATCTCATTCCCATAAAATATTCCTGGCACTTTCCTCCAGATAGTGTCTCATTCCCATTCCTCTGGATCAAACTTTGATTTGCCATTCTGCCAATGACTTCGAAGGAGTCTGACCTCATCATGTTGGTATCAGGTTCATTTCCTTTCTATTCAGAATATGCTTTTGTCACCTTAACAAAAAGGCTGTCTTTTGGACCCTTGTTCATGGTTGTCCACTTCATCTTTCACCATACCAGGTTTCAATCCCAATAAAATAAAACCTGATTGCACAATCCTCTTGCCTGACAATCACCAGTGTCTTCCTGTGCAACAACTCCCTCATCCCATGTTCCTTAATGAGGCCAGTTCATCTATAATCTAGCAGGAGACCAGTTGACAAGTATGCTTGTCTTGTCTATATCTGTGTTTCCAGGATATAGTACAGAATCTGAGAAATAGTGCCACTCAAAACCTTAATTTAATGAATTAATGATAGTCTAGTTATTAATTGAGATTTAATTTTTTATTTATGTGGGAGTGAACAATAAACACTTTTACGCCCAGTGTTGACAGCAAGTAATGTACTGGGCTACACACCACTCTTTTTTTTTGTTTTCATTTTCTTTCATTCTTTTTACATCCTTGCTGCAGCCCCTGCCCTCCTCCCCTCCCAGCCCAATCCACCTTTCCTGACCTCACCCTCCCCTTTTCCTCAGAAAAAGGGAGCTCTCTTTTCCATCCAGCCCAGCCCATCAACTTGCATCAGGTCTGAGCCTGTTCTCTTACCCTACGGTCTGGCAAGGTAGCCCTGGCAGGGGAAAGTGATCAATAAGCTGGCAAGTGAGTCCCATGTCTGATGTGTTCCCCACTTTCTACTAAAGGACTCACATAAGGCCTAAGCTGTCCATCTGCTACATCTTTGTACAGGGTCTAGGTCCAGTTCCTGCATGGTCTTTGGTTGCTGCTTCAATTTTAACAAGCCCCTCTTGGCCCTGGTTAATTGGCTCTCCTGGTCTTCTTTTGAGCTCCTGTTACCTTCAGGTCCTTTTCTTTTTCCTCCCATTATCCTCCAAGACTCCCTACTTGTCACCCAATGTTTGGCTGTGAGCCCCAGCATCTGTTTTGAGGTGCTGTTGGATAGCACTTCTCAGAGGACAATTCTGTCAGGCTCCTGTCCGCAAGTTTAGCAGACTATTGTTCATAGTGTCATGGATTGGCACTCTCTGATAGGGTGGGTCTTTGGTTGGGTCAGGCATTGGTTGGGTATTTCCTCAGCCTCTACTCTATCTGCTCTATTTTTATCCCTGCACATCTTGTTGGCAGGATAAATTTTAGGACAAAATTTTGTGGGTGGGTTGGTGTCTCCTTCCCTCTGCCAGGAGATTAGTCTAGTTACTGGGTATTATCTTCAGTCTCTATGGTCTCTGCTACTAGGAGTCTCTGCTTGGGTACTCCTCATATCCTCCCAGGAGCCTATCCCGACTTAGGTCTCCAGTTTCTCACAGAGGTACACCTATCATCATTTTATCTTTTCTCTACAGTCCTCTTGCTCTTGTTCTCTCCAGGTCTGTTCTCTACCCTCTTCACTCTCTGCGTCCCCTCTCCTACCTATTTCCCTCTCTTCAGCCATACATTTGTCTATTCTATCTCCCCTTCTGAGTGAGATTTATGCATCCTCCCTTGAATCTTTCTTGTTATCTTCTTTGAATCTGTGCTTTGTAGTACGCTTATCCTGTAATACATGGCTAAAATCCACTTATAAGTGAGTACATACCATGGGTGTCTTTCTGGGTCTGGGGCAACACTATTTTTTTTTTAATTTAGTTAACCTAGAACACAATGCTGGGCAATAGTTACTCCCTCCTAAACCTCCAAGCCCTCATAGTTTCCTAACATTTAGATTTTAGCCATTATACTTGCTTTTTGTGAAATCTTAGGTCTAGTTCATTCTCTCCACGCTGTTCCAAGATCTGTTATAGAGTAAATAAAAAGTGCATGTTAGCAGCATCCAAAAAATAAAAAATTGACAGAGACTGTTTGCTGCCTGAACAGTTACCCATAACTCTTTATAACATTGGAGCATCATCTTCAACCTTCTGGCTCAGAATATTTGACAGACATATATGTGAAGCAGGAACTATTTAGGACTTGCTTAGCCTGTCTTGGCAGAGTTCAGCAGTTGACTTGCCCTGCATTTAAGCTTGCCCCATTTTTGGCAGAATTTGTCTGTCGTGAATCAAGGGTATTTTCTTTACCTGAGTGGCTCATTTGCCACATTTGAGGCCATTTCCATATGGAGATTCTTTGATGCTCATTATCTTCTTTCAGGTATGCGGGGTGCTTCCAGGAGATGACTTGTCTCATTGTCAAAAAAATCTTTAAAATAATAAAAACATTTTAATGCCTTATTCTGTAGGTCTCTGAAGATTTGAAGACTACCTATCTTTATATAATCGATCTGTATACAAAATCATACCTATCTGTTAAACCTAGGATGCATACTCCTCTGATAAATTAGACTAGTGTTTGGCATAACTATGAATTAAATAACTAGCAATTAACTTGCATTACCTAATACCTTAACCAGTTTTTAATAGCTGTTTAAAAGTATTGGAAGTCATCTTAACTATCTATCAATATACTAAAGCTTATACCAATGTATAAAAAATACGTATTTTGCATCAACATGCAAAATCCTACACCAGAGTTAAAATTAAACTTATTTGAGAATAACAAATAAAATCTTAACTTGAGTAGATTCAATAATCTACCTTTTGTCTTATTCCTGTAAGATATCCCTGTATACTCCTTTCTTTTTAACCTCTTTTCTCCTCATCTAAGAAAGATAGAAAAAGGAAAAGAGAGAAATCCCTGAGTGTAACCTTGTTTCACTATGAGTATGACCACTAATAATTATGCACATCTCCCAATGACAATAAAATTTTGTAGCCATAGCAAACAACTAAAAACATACCAAACCCTTTTTAAGGAAAATTGGACATCGTTCTCATAGATTTCTTCTAGCTAACATTTTGGACATACAGAAATCCTGTAGGGGGCCCAAATTAAATTGGGAAAAATGGTTAATTAAGCAAGCAATAACAGTTGTGGTCCAGTCTTTGAATGTTGAGAAATTTTAGACTTAATAAAATTCCTCTTTGGAACAGTTTAAAATGCTAGAACAATTAAGATTAGTAGCTTTCTTCAAAGTTTTTTTGGGAGCAGGCTTTGATGAGAAACAGCAATTGGAGCAGTTGAGGCAGGAACAAGCAGAATGCTGGAACATGTAAGATGCTGGAACAGATGTGTCAATGTCTCAGCATGCTGAAGGTAGAGCATCTATGGTATCCAGTTCCTTTGTTCGGCAGGCATATAATTTCTCACAAGCATTGTGGAGTTCTAAAATTAAAAAGTATGAGATGTACAGGATGAAACTAAATTATAAGCTAATTTAATCGATGCCAATTAAAAGAATGGCCTTATAATTTTTTTGAGGATATTATAGCCAGGGATTTATTGGCCAAGTATTGTTGAAATTTTTTGGCTGGAGACATATTCTTATGTCTCCATGTTTCCATTTTTTTATAATCCCATGTAAAGGGATCAGCAATATAAGTTACCATTATTATTGAACATACAATCATTATCATCAAAACAAGGGGTGATAGATTAAAATAACTTTTTGGGCTCTTGAGTGCCTGTTGTATTAGGCCAAGTTGCTACCTATTTCCCTAAAGAAGCCTCCCATTAGAAAGAGAGGCTGGTTGCCTTGAGCAATAGAAAATGTGTGTGGTTATATATATATATATATATTTTTCTTATATTAATCACAGGTTATGTAATTTGTATCCCAGCTGTAGCCCCCTCCCTTATTCCTTCCCAATCCCACCATCCTTCCCTCATCTCCTCCCTGCCCCTTTTCAAGTCCACTGATATGGGAGAACCTCCTCCCCTTCCATCTGACTGCAGCTTATCAGGACTGGCTACAATGTCCTCTTCTGTGGCCTAGCAAGGGTGCTTCTCCCTAGGGGGAAGGATAGGGTCAAAGAGCCAGCCATTGAGTTCATGTCAGAAATAGTCCCTGTTCCCCTTACTAGGGTACCCACTTGGATACTGAACTACCATGGGCTATATCTGAGCAGGGGTTCTAGGTTATATCCATACATGGTCCTTGGCTGGATAAGCAGTCTCATAAAAGACCCCTGTGCCTGATATATTTGGTCCTTGCGAAACTCCTATCCTCTCCAGGTCTTACTAACTCTCCCTTCTTTCATATGATTCCTTGCACTCTGCTGAAGCTTTGGTTATGAGTCTTAATATCTGCTCTGAGGAAGAACATGTCCCATGCAATTCTCAGCATTCCTTGGTTTTTGACATGCCATTGGACCTTTGCTTCCATCTTCATCTCATTGTTCTTTGTGTTTATATCTGTGGCTTCTCTCCTTCATAGAAATTATTGATCTGTTCTAATCCAAGATGACTTCATCTTAACCTATTGCATCTGTAAAGATTCTGCTCATACAGTAGGTCACACTCTGGGACTAGGGGAAGACATGAATTTATAATATGCTTGTTTGCCATTTTTTATGTTTTTTTCTGATAAATAGTAAGATTAGAAGAATCTAACCCATAAAAAACACCTTTAATTTTCTTCTGCTTTCTTTATGTCATCATCACTTGTCAAGTATTTATGTATAGGAATGAAATTTTACATGTCTAAGTTCAATACAAGATTTCTCCATATTCACTAACAAATTATTGAGTCAAGATCCAGATATAGATGTATTTAGATTGGTGATTTCTCAGCACTTCAAATAAAATAATTCCAGTGATGGCGAGCCTTTGAATCACTTTTACTACTGTAATTCATTACTTAAAAACCTGCTCCTTCATCCATAATTATGGAGAATAGTATTGCTTAGTGAATTATAGCAGGTAAATAAGATCAATAATCTATGAAAACCATGCATAAAATTTGTGGTGTTGTTCATGTATGCTTAGAAGGTTTCGCTGTAATTATTTTTCCCTACCCCTCATTGTTTCCATATTTCATTTCTCTCAAAACTTCGTGTTCAAGAGGTTTTTCTATTGTCACTATGTGACTCACAGGAACCTACTATTAGCATATAGAAGACACCAGAACAAAGACTGAGCTTATCGACAATCCCTGTAATTATTTCCATTGAGATTTAGTGAACCAGATCAACAAAGCAAGTTACAAAATGGAAATTTAATTTATTTATCTAGAATGCTTTTCTCTCTTAAAAGAAATCTTACACATGCATTACCTTATCTGAATAAAAATGAAACATCTAGCAAGACATGTATTCAATGTTATCAATAGAAAAAACTAAGGATTAAGAATTATAAATTATTGGCCTGAAAAACGAATAAAAGAATGGTAATCAAACCAAGTCTTCGAGTACTGATCTTCTTGTCAGTTACATTATAAATGGCTATCTTTTCTTTGCCATTTACCTCTTTTCAAACTACAATTACATCTTTATTTTGGCTCAGCATGATTCTAGATGAATTTGGCTAACTTAAGATTACAATCACCAACTGGAAAATAATTAGCTGTAGATATGTGGCATAATGAAGAAAGATTCTAAACTCCAGTGAATGGAAATAGACTCTTCATAATAAAAATAGAAAGATGTTTTTTAAGAGTACTAAGATATTTTAAAAATATTTACATTTAACTGAATGATGTAATTCTGGATAAGATGTAATCCAATGTTCTATCTGTCTAATAAATTAGAAATGAAAGTAAGTCTTTATTGGTCTCATAGACCAGAAAAGCAGGACAATGGAGTCCAGGGTGGAGGGCAGGAAAAAGGAACACAGAGGCACTACACATAGGAAAGATACCAACACTTACCCAACTTGAAAGTATTACAAGAGACTAAGGAAGCCCTGCAGAGACATAATGACCACCAAGAAATTTTAGCAATACACTCTATGTAAGTAAGATTAAAACCCAGAATGTTGTGACTCTACAGCACCTGTTCTTCACATTAAAATTAAAGGTTGAAGGGAAGAACAAAGTAAGAAAGAAAGTGAGGAAAGAACGAATGGAACACTGATGGCTATTCTATGTAAAGCAGTCCTAAAATACCAATCACAAAGCATGGTTACAGAAAATATATTTTAACCAAAGATACAGTGGCCTGAAACATGCTACATGATATGAAGTCAGTGTCACCTCTTCCTGCGATTGCTTTTAGTCATTCTTATTGATTTAATCTGATTGTTTCATTTTCCATTGGCAGTTGCTTGAAAATAACTTCCAGTGATTAACTCTGCTGTGTATCTGTACCACACTATAAACATGACTATTGATGCTCTTAAACAAAAGAACAAGGTCTGACTTCTCCTGGGCAATTAACTAACACAAGAGACCTCTTCTTATCTGAAGTGCTAGCAGCAAAGCCTATCTTCCTACACACGTTTTCCAATTGTAAAGAGAAGTTAAAAGAACAACAAATTTTTAATAAAAAAGTGTTGTTGGTGGACTTGGAGGGGGCGGGGAGGAGGGAGATGAGGGAGGGAGTGGGAGGGTAGGAGGGAATGAGGGAGGGGGCTACGCCTGGGATTCAAAATACCTAACCTGTGATTAAGATAAAAATAAATAAATTTAATAATAATAAAAAAAGTGTTGTCCCGGGGGAATCCAAGATGGTGGCAACCAACACGCACCGTATTCAGAGGAGCTGAAACTCCTAAGTGGTGAGTCAAGGGGCTGTGGAAACCAAAACAATGGTAGGAGGAGTCCAGGGAGAAGGGGGGCAAACCCTGATCTGAGTCCAATAAGACACAGGTCAACTGTGGACATCTCCATGGACTTCTCCTGGGGAATCGATTCTCGGGCACATCCATGTAATGGGCAGAAGCAGCAGAGGAGGTAGGCAAGCCTGCAGTGGAGGAAGTGGTGGAGATACCGCAGCTAGCAGGAAGGCAGCAGTAATACTGCAACCAGCAGTTGAAGCAGAGGAGGCAGCCACAGTGCACACAGCAACTTGTAAGGAGTACAGTGCTGCCTGTTCCAAGCACAGATCTCCCTTCTTGAGATTTGAGACTGAGAACACTCAAAGCCCCGGCATTCCCTTCCATCCCTGCAACCTCTGAACTCCAGCCTTGCCTGAGGGGGAGGTGGCAGAGAAAGCACATAGTGCTTCCCAACTCAGAGAGCAGAGCCAAGCCTGTTGTGCTCAAGCTTCTAGCACAGAGCTCAGGGCTGGGCACACAGAGCCCACAACAGAGTACATGTTCCACCCGTAGCGTCATCCACAGACCTCAGAGTCCAGTCTGCAGAGCCTACCACAGACTGTAGACTACTGGGTATTCAGGAAACCTGCGCAGGAACTTTGTGCCCACAATCTGTACTTGCTAACGGCCGCTAGCTAACCATGCTAGCATCCACATCCCCTCCTGCGCTTGCTTCCAACCCCCATATCCCAAGCACCTACACTCTCTAGCACTCCCCTTCAGACACACTTCTGCTCGCTCTCTCTGTCTCTCTCTCTCACACACACACATACACACACACACTTACTCCCCCACAACAACGATTCTGTGACAGTGGCTTTTCCACCAGAAGGTACAACTGAAGCAACAACACACACTCTCAAACTACTGGACCTCCCTGATCTTCCAGAAGAATACTCCAGACACCAGAGAAAGACGGTTCCAGTGTGAAGTTCAGACTCAAGGAACAAATAGTGAAGATTACATATAAGCAAATGGCCAAAGGTCAACATAAGAACTCACCCAACAAAAATCAGGACACCAGGACTCCACCAACAACCCCCCAAATCAATGAATATTTTAATTCAGTGGAAACACAGGAAAATGACTTTAAAACTATGCTTATGCAGTTATTAGAGGAACAAAGAGAGGAAATGAAAAGAGTTCTCAAAGAAATACAGAAGAATATAATTGCCCACATAAAGGAACAATTAGAGACATATAGAGGAAACGAACAAAAAAATAGGAGTCACATTCAGTCAGATGAAGGAAATGGTGCAAGGCATGAAAACAGAATTAGAATCTATAAAGAAAACAAAAACAGAGAAAACCCTGGAACTGAAGAACTTAGAGGAAAGATCGGGAAGCACAAAAGTAAGCATTGACAATAGAATACAATAGATGGAAGAGAGAATCTCGGGAGCTAAAGATACGCTGGCTGAAATGGATTCCTCCCTCAAAGAAAAAATAAAATCAGAAAAGTTTCAAACACAAAACGTCCAAGAAATCAAGGACACCATGAAAAGGCAAAACCTAAGACTAGTAGGAATAAATGAAAAAGAAGACTCCAGGCTCCAAGGACTGGAAAATATTTTTTAAGAAAATCATAGAAGAAAAATTTTCCAACTTAAAGAAAGAGATGTCCATAAACATACAAGAAGCCTACAGAACACCAAATAGACTAGACCAGAAAGGAAACTCCTCATGTCACATCATAGTCAAAACACTAAACCTACAAAATAAAACAAAACAAAACTAAAAAATACTAAAGGCAGCAAAGGAAAAAGGTCAAGTAACATATGAAGGGAGACCAATCAGAATCACACCAGACTTCTCATCAGAAACTATGAAACCCGGTAGGGCCTGGGGAGAGGTCATGAAGTCTTTAAGGGAACACAGATACCAACCAAGAATACTATACCCAACAAAGCTTTCAATCAACATAGATGGAGAAAACAAAACATTCCATGACAAAACTAAACTTAAGCAATATCTACACAGCCCTACAGAAGATATTAGAAGGAAAACTCCAATGCAATGAAAACAACTACACCAAAGAAAATATAGAATACAGATAATCTCCCAACAAAAATTAAAAGAAAGAAAGGAATGAATCATAGTAAGACCACCAACTCCACAATAAAAGGAACTAACAGTCATTGGTCACTCATCTATCAACATCAATTGACTCAACTCTCCAATAAAAAGACACAGACTAACAGAATGGTTGCAGAAACAGGATCCAACATTCTGCTGCATCCAAGAAACACACCTGTGCAACAAAGATGAACACTACCTCGGAGGAAAGGGCTGGAAAAAAAGTTTTTCAAGCAAATAGACCCAGAAAACAAGCTGGGGTAGCAATCCTAGTATATAATAAAATAGACTTTCATCCAAAATTGATCAAAAAAGATGAGGAGAGGCACTTTATTCTCATCGAAGGAAAATTCCAACAAGAGGACATCACAATTTTGAACATCTATGTCCCAAATACAAGACCAGCTACATTTGTAAATGAAATATTATTAAAATTGAAATCACATATTGATCTCAATACCTTAATAGTGGGAGACTTCAACACCCCACTATCACCAAGGGACAGATCGTCCAGTCACAAGCAAAACAGGGAAACAAGGGGGCTCACAGAGGCCCTAAATCAAATGGACCTAATAGATGTCTACAGAACTTTTCACCCAAAATCAAGAGTATAACTTCTTTTCAGCACCTCATGGAACCTTCTCCAAAATAGACCATATAGTTGGTCACAAAGCAAGCCTCAGCAGATACAAGAAGATTGAAATAATCCCTTGTATCCTATCTGACCATCATGGTGTAAAGCTGTACCTCAACATCAACAGAAACAGCGAAAAGCCTGCACATATATGGAAACTGAACAACTTGCTACTCAATGACAGCTTGGTTATGGAAGAAATAAAGAAAGAAATTAAAGGTTTCCTAGAATTCAATGAAAATGAAAGCACAACATACCCAAACTTATGGCAATGAAAGCATTTCTAAGAGGAAAGTTCATAGCACTAAGTGCCTTCAAGAAGAAATTTGAAACATCTCACACAAGCAACTTAATGGCCCAACTGAAAGCCCTAACAACAACAACAACAACAAAGAAGCAGAGACACTCAAGAGGAGCAGACAGCTGGAAATAATAAAACTCAGGGCTGAAATCAATGAATTAGAAACACAAAAAACTATGCAAAGAATCAATGAAACTGAGAGCTGGTTCTTTGAGAAAATCAACATAGACAAACCCTTAACCTAACAAACAAGAAGACAGAGAGAAACTATCCAAATCAGCAAAATCAGAAATGAAAGGGGGGGGGGCATAACTACAGACACTGAGGAAATCCAAATTATCATTAGGTCTTACTACAAAAGCCTAAATGCCACAACATTTGAAAATCTAAATGAAATGGACAATTTTCTTCATAGATTCCATTTACCTAAATTAAGTCAAAATCAGGTAGAAAGACTGAATAGACCTATATTCCCCAAGGAAATAGAAGCAGTCATCAATAGCCTCCCTTCCAAAAAGGCCTGGGCCAGATTCAATGCAATTCCCATCAAAATACCTTCACAATTCTTCACAGACCTTGAAAGAAAAATACTCAACTTCATATGGAGAAACAAAAAACCCAGAATCTCTAAAACAATCCTCTGTAACAACAAATCATCTGGAGGTATCTCCATCCCTGACCTCAAGCTGTACTACAGAGCAATAGTAATAAAAATTGCATGGTATTGGCATAGAAACAGAATAGTGGATCAATGGAACCGAATAGAAGACCCAGAGATGAACCCACACACCTATGGAAACTTGATTTTTGACAAAGAAGCCAAAATCATTCAATGGAAAAAAGACAGCATCTTCAACAAATGGTGCTGGTCCCACTGGATATCTGTATGCAGAAAAATGAAAATAGATCCATATTTATCACCTTGCACAAAGCTAAAGTCCAAGTGGATCAAAGACCTCAACATAAAACCAGACACACTAAATCGTTTAGAAGAAAAATTGGGGAAGACCCTAGAACTCATTGGCACAGGAGACTACTTCTTGAATAGAACACCAACAGCACAGGCTCTAAGATCAACAATCAA
>JAQQSO010006865.1:0-11031 GCA_028658305.1 Pachyuromys duprasi
TGATGAGTTACAGCCAATCAGAGGCTGACACATCCTAAGCGGAGGATAGTTTTCTATATAAGGGCTGGGTTTCTGCTGCTCAGGGTCTCCGTCTCTACTCGTTGTAAGCTTATGCTCTCCCTCTCAAGATGCATTAAAGCTTTACTGCAGAAGGATCCTATGTGTGCCGCGTCGTTCTTGCTGGCGAGACGGTAACGCGTGCAACAGTTTTCTAATTCTAATTCTGCCGTTTGTGTCTTGGTAGATAAGTACATAAAATATGTTTTATACTGAAAGTACAGTGTTTAATGTGAAGCTTGATAGCTTCAGTGATGAATGCCAATTCTAGCAGTGTATAAGTATATTGCATAGACCCTGGGTCCGGATGATTTTGGTGTGTGGTGCATTTATTTGCAAGTTATTTCTCTTGAAAACAGATTCTTTACTTATATAATATTTCTGTGATAAAGTTTATTAAAAAATAAGATCAATGTGGAGATGAAAGAAAGAAGAAATAAAGAAAAATAAAGAGAAACAAAGAAGAGAGAAATGCTTGTTTTCATGAAATTTCTTATATTTTGTATTGTTCCTTCCTTAAACCTGGTATTGGTATTCTACATAAAGAAAATGAAAATCCTTTCCTGAAATGAATCTTGATTAGTTCTCAGCCCCAAGTCATTGGTTCATGACTTTTTGGTAAAAACCAATTAAGTTCCTTGGAAACAATGGATTATTTCTCTATTTGTCTAGCTTCTACAGATTCCTGACTGTGGTGGACATGCTGTGATCAAGTGAAATATTTGGGGAATGCCAGCCATGCGCTCATCGACAGGCCATTTACTGAGGAGGGCAAAATGAAGTCTCATGGTTGTCCTGCTTCTCTTCAGTACACTGTGCTTTCAGAGTGAGCTTTCCAAAGCCCTGATCTCACAACAATCTTTACACTCCACCTTCTTTTCCTTGCTTACTGAATGAACCCTCTGAGGACCAGTTGCAACATTTCTTTGTTTCATCCTCTCTTAACATGTCAAGAAAGAAAAGGCATTTCCCTTTACAAGCTTCCCAAGAAGTTAAGGGCTTCATATATTTACTTCTGCCAACTATCCATATCCTTCAAGACTCGGGTTAAATGCTACCTGTTCCAAGGAACCTTTGGTACTGATGATCTCTAGTCACCAGATGTACCTTCTTTTTCATATTCTTTACTTCCATTGCTCATTGTAATTCTATGAACAATGAGACTGTGCCAATAGATTCTCTTCCCATTGTGGTAAAAGCCAAAGATTCCTTTGATCAAGTTGAAAACGTATTTAGGATTTTGCATTATGACAACCCTTTGCAAAGTCAATGTTTGATTTCTAGGTACAGGAAACCACAGTCTTGTCACATTTCTAGGGGACTGAAAGTGTTTGATCTCACACAATGGAATACCATTCAGCAATTAAAAACTGAGAGACCAAAGGATTAAAAATCAGTGGCTATTATTTTAAAGTTTAAAGTACAAGCCTGAACCAAGGCCAGCCAAGTGGAGATATGTCCAGCCACCTTTAGGGAAGAAATAGCCATAATGTCCTGAGGGGAAGAAAAACTGCATTCTTTCCCCACCCACTAGAGATACAGTTGCTAGGAAACTGGCCCCTCTCCCCTAGGAAGGGAAGCCAGACCATTAATGGTTTGGGGGCCTTCCTACAGCCAATCAATTAAAAATGCAACATCCCTTTTGTGTTTTGACCAATAGATGCTTGCCAGGCAAGAATCCCCCTGCTTTGGGCATGCTGGCAGGGACTGGACTCTTTAAATCACCCAACTAACCTGAGCATGGGGCTCTTGACTCTCCCTGCTTTGGTTTCGAGTGTGTGAGCCCAAGCTACAGCTTATAATAAAAAGATCCTCATGTGTTTTGCAATGGACTCGACTCCTGATTTTTTGGGGTCTAGTGACACAGCACAACAAGGAAAACAAAACAAGGAAATCATGAAATTTGCAGGCAAATGGTGGGAACTAGAAAAGATCATCCTGAGTGAGGTAACCCAGAAGCAGAAAGACACACATGATCTATACTCACTTATAAGTAGATATAGGACATATAATATAGGATAAACATACTAAAATCTATAGTCCTAAAAAAGCTAAACAAGAAGGAGGGTCCTAGGAAAGATGCTTAATCCTCATTCAGAGGGCAAACAGGATAGAAACACCAAAGTGGGAGAAGACAGGAAACAGGACAGGAGCCTACCACAGAGGGCCTCTGAAAGACTCTACCAATCATAGCAGGGTATCGAAGCAGATGCTGAGACTCATAGCCAAACTTTGGGTAGAGTGCAGGGAATCTTATGAAAGAAGGGGGAGATAGAAAGACCTGGAGGGGACAGACATTCTACAAGAAGACTGGGAAAGGGGCATGGGAGGAGATGAGCGAGGGGAGGAGGGTGGGATTAGGAGGGGACAAGGGTGGGGGTGGGTACCGCTGGGATACAAAGTGAATAAATTGTAATAAGTAAAGAAATTATATTTAAAAAAAAGAAGACCAATAGAGCCCCAAACCCGGGCCAGGGGGCCTTTCAGAGATTGATACTTTAACTAAGGACTATGCATGGAGAGGACCTAGATGCACTGTTCAGATGTAGGCTATGGGCCGCTCAGTTTTCATGTGGGTTCTCTAGTCAGAGGACCAGGCGCTGTCTCTGACATGAGCTCAGTGGCTGGCTCTTTGATCACCTCCCCCTGGAAGGTACAGCCTTGCCAGGCCACAGAGGAAGACAATGCAGCCAGTCTTGATGAGACCTGATAAGCTAGTAGCAGATAGAAAGGGAGGTAGTCCTCCCTTATCAGTGGACTAGGGGAAGGAACAAAGGGGGAGAAGAGGGGGGAGGTTGAGTCTGGGTAGAGATGAGGGAGGAAACAACAGCTGGGATACAAAGTCAATAACTTGTAATAAATAAATAAATAAATAAAAATAATTCTTAAATTTTATCTCATCAGTCAGTTCTCCATTGTTTCCTATTGTTACTTACACTCTTTCAAGGCTGCAAGGTAGCTTAAGTTCTAAGTCTGTGGGAAGGATTCTCTTTTCCTGACTAAGAAGGTTTTAAAAGCAAGTGTTTAAAAGGCCAGTGACTGTGGACCTAAGTAGGTTATATCTTTGTTTACTGTTATTAGCTTGATAGAAAACAGAGGTGATTTTAGATTATTTTTCACAAAACCATAAATGCCTTGAAATCAAAGGTTACATTTTATTCTTCTCCCTGCCCTTTTAGACACCAGTATAGTGTCATGCTAGCATTGCCAAATCATGTTAAATGTTTGTTAATTTTTTGAAAGGGAAAAAGATATTACTGTTTCTTTTCCTAAAATGTGTCACTGTTTCAAAACAGAGAGGACCTTCTAAAGTAAGATTAAGTCTCTCTACCAAGATGTGCTTTTCTTCAGTGAAATCACAGTAAATGTAATCATTTTTTTCTTCCAGTCATTAAAATATCATTTGTTGTTAGTTATCATCTCTCAAGTTAATAATCCCTAGCAAAGAAGCCATCCTTCAGAAAACACAGGCAGGGCCTTCAGAGTAGGAATGTAAATAGCTACAATTTATTACTTTTTTTAAATAATATATACCAATTTGCTTTATGCTTTAGCCTCAGGGAATTTTTTTGAGTTATTTTTTCCATGATTAGTCCCATTCTTACATTGAAGACATTCCTGTACTTATTATTATCTTACTAGAATGGCTTAACCACTTATGCTCATGAAGGTATTTAATGTCTCAAACCTGTGATCAAATTTATCAGTGCCATATTCTTCCACATCAGTGTTCAGCGATGCACACATATTATGGGCACAATTAGAGACTGGGCTCTCTCACCAAGCCTCATGTCAGAGTTACAGGATTATTCCGAGATTTAACATCAACTTTGGTTGTCTTTCTGAAAGAATCTGGAACACACTTTAAAGTTCTGGTTTCTAAAGAGGTCTTCATTAATTCATAATGCTATTTTTTCCTGCTTTCTGCAGCATCAGGTTGGAAAGTTGCATGGAAAAACTGGTACAAGATTTTTAAGAATATTTTTTATTCTTTTCTCATATATTACAACATGACTGCAGTTTCCCCTCCTTCCCCTCCCCCAGCCTCTGCCCCCAACCCCCCTCTTTCACAGATTACCTCCCACCCACCAGGCATCAACCAACACTGCATAACAATCCACAATAAAACCAGACACATACCATCAAATCAAGGATGGACAAGGCCATCCAGTAGAGGGAAAAGAGGGTCCCACAAGTAGGCAAAAGAGTTTCTCAGAAAATTGGAAATCGATCTGCCTCAAGACCCAGCTATAGCAATCTTGGGTATATACCCAAAAGATGCTCCATCCTATCACAAGGATACTTGTTCAACTATATTCAAAGCAATTTTATCCATAATAGTCAGAAACTGGAAAAAAACCTAAATGTCCCTCAAAAAAGAATGGACAGAAAATATGGTACATTTACACCATGGAGTATTACTCAGCTGTTAAAAACAATGACATAATTATTGGAGTTTTCTTATATTGGATATGTTATTCATGGGTTTAGAATTTACCCTTATCTTTGTTCTTGTTAGAGTAATCCAGGGGACATAAGCAGTAAGGCCTAAATAGACCACAGAATGAGGTGTGGGGACAGCTCTCAAATTATAAAGTAGAGATGAGAAGATTCTCAAGTGGTAGACCTTCTTCTGCCAGGCAAGATCAATATCTTCACTTTCACAGCCAAGAACCATTCCATGTCTGCTCAGAGAACCTCACAGTACTCAACCCAGACTTTCAAGGTCTAGAATTAGGGTTAAACAAGCACATAAATGATGCCAAAGAAACATGTGAAATTGTGTTCCTTATTTAAAAGAACCATTCACATATTTTCTGTTGTCTAACAAATCCACCTGTGCATTTTAATTAAATACTACATTTAAAAAATTAATTCATTTACTATTTATTATAATTTATTCACTTTGTATCCCAGCTGTAGCTTCCCCCCTTATCTCCTCCCAGTCCCACTCAACCTCCTTCTTTTCCCCCTATGCCCCTTCCTAGTCCACTGATAGGATTCCTCCCCTTCTATCTGACCCTAGCCTATCAGGTCTCATCAGGGCTAGCTGCATTATCTTCTTCTGTGGCCTGGCAAGGATGCACCCTCTAGGGAGAGGTGATAAAAAAGCCAGCCACTGACTTCATGTCAGAGACAGCTCTTGTTCCCCTTACTAGGACATGTACTTGGAAACTGAGCAGCCAATGGGTTTCTTTGAACAGGGAGTCTAGGTCCTCTCCATGCATGGTCTTTGGTTGGAGTATCAGTCTCTGCAGAACCCCCCCTTCCCTGGGCCCAGGTTTTTTGACCCTGTTGCTCTCCTTGTGGAGCTCCTTTCCCCTCCAGGTCTTTCCATTTCCCCCTTTTTCCATAAGATTCCCTGCACTCTGCCCAAAGTTTGGCTATGAGTCTTAGCATCTCCTTCAATACTCTGATGGGTAGAGTCTGTCAGAGGGCCCTGTGGAAGGCTCCTGTCCTGTTCCCTGTCCTCTCCTACTTCCATTGTCTATCCTATTTGCTCTTCTGAATAAAGTAATACACATACTAAAATCTACATACTAAAATCTATAGTCCTAAAGAAGCTAAACAACAAGGAGGAACCAAGGAAAGAGGCTAAATAATACATTTTGATTAATGTGCAATAACTGAACATATTGCAGGAGGTACAGTGTGAGAATTCAGCACATGCTTAGAAAGAGAGTCTACCAAATTAGGACAATAGTGTTTCTTTATGTGTGTCATCTTTGTATCTCTCTCTCTCTCTCTCTCTCTCTCTCTGTGTGTGTGTGTGTGTGTGTTTGTGTGATAGAGAAAAGGAGATAGAGAAAGAGAGAGAGGTATGTAGGTATGAGTAGTACAGGTGCTCATGGAGGCCAGAAGAGGGCGTCAGATCCCTGAAGGTTGAGTTACGGGCATCTGTGAGCCACCCAATGTGGGTGATAGGAACTAAACTCTGATCCTTTTCAAGAGCAGTAACCACTTTTAACCTGAGTCATTTTTCCAGACTCCTCCTGCCTTCTTTATTTAAGCAATAATTAGATAAATTACAGATTTTCATGTTTGAAGCACTATGGAATTAACCAAAAATGAGGTATGGTCCATATCCTTCCAAAACTTTCAATCTAGCCAGAGATCTGAAAACGTAAGCTCATAATTACAGACTGTTATACATAATCACTCATAATTACAGAATATTGTACTGAAGAAAGAGAGGTCAGTGGTCCCTTATCTGTTATTTCATCTTCCTGTGGTCACAGTTATATCATTTAACTGCAATCCAAAACTGTTACATGGAAAATTCCATAAGTAATCAATAGCTTATAAATAAACATTATAATAGATATTATGATTATTTGATTTTATTATTGATTTTTATGGCACATAATTGATATACTATACTATATAACGAGTATGTATGAAAAGTGGAGTACATGCAGAATTCATTATCATACTTTTTTTTTTATAGGTATCATATAGGATATATCCTCATCAGGTATACAGGGATCACTACAATTAGTTTGGCTTCAGTTTCAAAGGGCGCTCAACATGTGATGTGAAATGTACCAGATTTTGTCGTTCAGAATAAATGGCTTCATGTAACAAATTTTATTTATCTCACACACACACTGAGAACTAATGTTGAGCTTATACTTTGATGATTTATATAACAGTAAACATGTCCCTATAACCACCATCTGCTGGCAGTTTTTTGTTTTTGTTCCTGTTTTTTTTTTTTTTCTTTGTTGGTTCTCAAAGAGTTGACACCCATGTAGAGATCAAAATTTATAAAGAGATGTGCGCTCGGGGAAGTGTCACAGTGCCCTGCCCTGCTCCATTGCCCTTACCACACGCTCGTAGCCAAACATATTTCTCTGCTCCAGTCTTCCTCTTCTCCTCTTTATAAGCATAAGTAAATGTGTGTATGTTTTCTTCTTACCCCTTCTGTCTTTTACACAAAGCATTGTGTGAGCACTTTATAAAAAGCTTCTTTTTAATTTGATAATACTTCTCAGAGATCATTCTACATTACCCTGTTTACCCACAGCTAGATAGCGAATGTCAGTGGATGCATTTATTCAGCCAGTCTCTTAGGCTCAAGTGTTCCAGTAGTTTCTTCTGGATGTCATTGGAATGTGTAGAATGGTGTACTTGTCTGCTTATTGGGGTTATATCTTCAGCATAAATTCCTAAAACTGGGATTGCCGGGTTAAGGGAGACATTTTGTTGTAGTCATTAGGGTCAGGCCAACAATACAGCTCAGCAGGTAACGGAGCTTGCCACCAAACCCAATGGCATGACTTCAATTCCCAGGATCCATGGTAGAAGGAGAGAATCAAGCCCTAAAAGCTGTCATGTGACTTCCATATGTATATTATAGAACACAGGCACACACACCACAGAGAGAGAGAGAGAGAAAGAGAAAGAGACTGTTTTTTGAAAAAGAGAGTAGCTAATGGCCAAAGTTTCCTCAGTGAAGACTGTGTATTGTTTTGTTTTACATTCCTGGCAGCAGTGCCTATGGTGGCCTGTTTCCCTTCATCCCACAGAGCAAACCATAGCGTCAAGCTTTGAAGTTTCATCAGTCTGAACAATGAGAAATAACATCTCAGTGTGTTGTCACTAGCATTTGTCTCAATGCAAGTGAAGTTAAATAGCTTTTCACACATCCAACCCCCACGTTTATATCATTTAATACATTCTGTATTTATTTCCTTTGCCTATTTTCACAGTGCTATCATTTGTTTTTTTTCTACTAGTGTTAAAGTTTTTATCTTTTAAGGATATTGAACATTTTTCTGTAGTATGTTGAGAATACCTTCCTTTTGCAATTGGTCTTTTGACTCATCTCAAGGTGACTTGCCATATATAGTGAATTTATTTCTCTGTTTTTATATCTACCCCTTTAGTTATAATTACTCCATAGGTCCAAATTAGAGAAAAAATTGCCCATATTTCCCCCTGACACTGGTAAAGATTTTTGTGCACATTTTGAATGTTGATACATTTAGTTTCTTTCTGTACACAAAAATATATTGTATCTATTTTAATTTGTAAAATGATATTTTTAAAAACATGTTATTAAGCAGACTAGGACAGTTTATTAAAAGCATTCCTTTAATTTTTTAATAAGTTTATAAGTGTGTGTTTCTGATTTTCCATCTGATCATCATATGCACTCAGCACCAAATATTGGTGCTGGGAAACAAACTGAATTCAATTTTCAGAATCCATAGTAAAAGGAGAATCAAGCCCTGAAAATTGTCATGTAACTTCCACATGTATACTATTGCATACACACACACACACACACACACACACACACACACACACCATGTTATTCTTTTGGGAAAAAAAAAGTAGCTGTTGTCCAAAGTTCCCTCAGTAAAGATTGTGCATTCTTTTGTTTTGCACATCCTAGCAGTGGCCTATGGGAGCTTGTTTCCTCTGTAAAAGGCTAAGCCATCTCTCCAACCACAAAAATGCAATCTAAAAATCATCATCACCAAATATTATAAGATTTAAAGGAGTAATAAGATAGGTTCTAGTACACATAGCTTTCTTTTCTCTGCCTTATTCAAATGCCTCAGTAATGCAGTTTCCATCCTATGTCTAGGTTCTTTTTTGGAAGATTCTCATTAGTTTATGATTATTCACAGCCCAACCCCAAAGAGAATGCATTTGTGAATGTAAGAGAACACAAGCATATATAAAACAGTGATTTTTCTTGTACTATCTACATATCACAGAATTCCAGAGTTACTCAGCATACAATCCACAAGTCAGTGTCAGCAGTAGATGAAATCTACAGAAGCTGAAAATACTTTGATTTTGACTAGTTTTTTATTTTTCTAAGTCATTGATGTATATTATTAAATTATTTATTTGAATTCTCTAGATTATTTTAGGTAAGTACTCAGAGCTATAAACTTTCATCTCACAGAGAGAAATCCGAATTAATAGATAGAGAAAAAAATAAAGATCAGGGGAGAGATTAATGAAGAAGGGACTAAATAAATGAAACATAATTTGCTTTTGGAAAAGATAAATAAGATTGATAAATCTTTGCTCAAACTAATCAAAATAAAACTAATCAAAATCAAGAAAATTAGAGGTGATAAGGTGACATTATAGTAGATACTAATGAAATTCCGAAGATCATTCAGCAATATTAAAAAAAAACTTATATTCTACTAAACTGAAAAACCCAGAGGAAATAGATTTTTAGACACTTGTGACCTACTAAAATCAAATCAACACAATACAAACAATATAAACAGATCTATAAAGAACAGTGAAATTGAAGCATTAATAGTCTCATAGCAATAAAAGCTTAGGGCTAGATGATTTCTTTGCTAAATTCTAGCAATCCTTAACAAAATATATCAAACAATAAATCTCCCCAACCTTCTTAAAGAAAGAAACGGAAGGGATGCTATAAAATTCAGTTTATGAAGCAAGAGTAACCTTGATATCCAAACTATATAGTAATACAAATATGAAAAAGACTCTACCTCATTTTCCCTGATGACTATAAATGCTCAATAGGACACCTGTAAACTGAATTCAACAACACAATTAAGAGATCATACAACATGATCAATTTAATTTCATTCTATGAATGAAAGAACAAGTCTACATACGTAAAACAGTAAATCTGACACAATATATAAGTAGATGCAGGGACAGAAACTACAAAGTTATCACAATGGGGTTCAGAAAACATGTTTGACAAAGTTCAAGATCTTTCAGGATGAGTTTTCCAATGTGAGTAGAAAAGAAAACATACCTCAACATAATAAAACCATATATGAAAAATAAATAGGTAATGTAACAAATGAAGAAATACTGAAAAAACATGTTCTCTAAAACTAGGAATGCAATGGATCTGTTTTCCTCTCCTTATTCTTGAACAGAATACAAGGACTGTCAGGCAGAGCAACTGAACAAAAGATATGAAAGGGAAACATATAGCAAAGGGAGAAACCTTTGGCCCCTCTATTTGTAGATGATATGGCCTTGTGCTCAAAGATTATGAAAGACAGGCCTTAGAAGATAGTTCTTTTGGTCAAGTACCAATATGTGGATCCAGGTTTAATCCCCAGAAACCACATGAAAAAGCTGCCCTTGATGGGATGGTGACATAGCCTTGTAATTCTAGCACTGGAGCAATACGTGAAGACAGATCATGGGATCTGTGGCTGGCCAGCTAAGCCTGCTTGTGTAGTTCCAGGCCCATGAGAGACCCCATTCTACCAGAAAAAAAAGGAAGGATAGCATCTTCTGGAATGGCATGAGAAGATGACACATATGGCCTTCACAATATGTACACAGATATTCACACACACCTTCACATGTATATGTGCATGTACACACATGCATACACGTACTCACTCAAACAAAAACAATAACCTGGCCATAAAGACTCAACCAGAAACTTCAGATCTAATGCCTTGAACAAAGTAACATCATTCAAAAATTATCAGACAAAAATCAGAGAAATTACTTGGGGTCTCTCCCCTACTGTCTACACTGTGTTTACTCTAACTAGATGCTTTGATAATACACATTTTATTTCTTGAGGTGTTTGGTATCCTTGGCAATTGACTGCTGTCTAGCTCTTTCAGCTCAGAGGTACTAGTAATCTCTCAAATTAGCTTTTCCTTTTTATGTATTCAATGCCTTTTCAAACCTTGTTTATTAGTTGTAAGAGGAAGACATTTTGCTAGCAATAGCTTCTCAAACCAGAACAGTTAAGAATAAACCTAGCCAAAAAAGGTTAAAAAAATTCTACAATGAAATTTTTTAAACACTGAAGGGAAAAATGGAAGAAGAATCTAGAAGACATAAAGATTCTCCCTTGACCTCATGAAGCTGAAAAGCTTCTGTAAAGCAAAGGACACTGTCATCCGAACGAAACGACAGCCAACAGATTGGGAAAGGATCATTACCAATTCCACTTCTGACAGAGGGCTAATATCCAGTATATATAAA
>JAQQSO010006866.1:0-11029 GCA_028658305.1 Pachyuromys duprasi
TTTCTACAATCAAGGACCATGTGTGGATGTGGACTGGAACCCCTGCATGGATGGGGCCCATGATAACTTGGTGTAGGGCTGAAGACCCTATTCAGGGAAACAGGGACTGTTTCAGTCATGATCTTGATGGCAGACTCTTTGACCCTCCCCCATATAAGCCGGGGAGTGACAGACTGGCTAGATCCCAGGGGAGGACTTTGCAGCCAGCCCTGAGGAGACAGGATAAGCTGGGGTTGGATGGAAGGGAAGGAGGTCCTCCCCTGCTGGTGGACTTGGAGGGGGCGGGGAAGAAGGAGATGAGGGAGGGAGTGGGAGGATAGGAGGGAATGGAGGAGGGGGCTACGCCTGGTATTCAAAGTACCCAACCTGTGATTGAGTTAAAAATAAATAAATTAAAAAAAAAAAAAAGAAAATCAAAGCACAACATACTTAAACTTGCGGGACACAATGAAGGCAGTACTAAGAGGAAAGTTCTTAGCACTAAGTGCCTTCAAGAAGAAATTTGAAACATCTCATACAAACAAGTTAATGTACCAACTGAAAGTCCTGGCAAAAAAAAAAAAAAAAAGGAGCAGATACACCCAAGAGGAGCACACGGCTGGAAATAATCCAACTCAGGGCTGAAATAAATCAATTAGAAACAAATAAAACTATTCAAAGAATCAATGGAAGCAAGAGCTGGTTCTTTTAGAAAATCAACAAGATAGACAAGTCCCTACCCAAACTACAAAAAGGCAGATTTCTGATTTCTATCCAAATCAGAAAAATCAGAAATGAAAAGGGGGACATTACTACAGACACTGAGGAAATCCAAACAATCATTAGGTCTTACTACCAAAGCCTATATGCCACAAAATTTGAAAATCTAAAGTTGAAATGGACAATTTTCTTGATTGATTCCCTCTACCTAAATTAAGTCAATTATCAGGTAGAAAGATTGAATAGACTTATATCCCACAAGGAAATTGAAGCAGTCATCAACAGCCTCTCTACCAAAAAAAGCCCAGGGACAGATAGTTTTAGTGGAGAATTCTACCAGACCCTCAAAAAGTCCTTTTACCAATTCTCTCTAAACTATTCCACAAAATGTAAACAGTAGGAACATTAGCAAACTCATTCTATAAAGCCACAGTCACCTTGATAACTAAACCACACAAACACCCAACAAAAAAAGAGAACCTCAGACCTATCTCCTTATGAACATTGATGCAATAATACTAAATAAAATACTTGCAAACCAAATTCAAGAATACATAAAATATATCATCCACCATGACCAAGTAGGCTTTATCCCAGGCATGCAAGGGTGGTTCAATATATGGAAATTCATCAATGTGGTCCACCATATAAACAAACTAGAGGAGAAATACCACATGATCATCTCCCTACATGCCAAAAAGCATTTGACAAAATCCAACACCCATTCATGTTTAAAGCCTTGGAGAGATTAAGGATACAAGGCACATAGTAAAGGCAATATACAGCATGCCTATAGCTAACATCAAACTCAATGGAGAGAAACTAAAATCAATCCCACTGAAATCAGGGACTAGGCAAGGCTGCCCATTGTCTCCATATCTCTTCAACATAGTATTGAAGTCTTAGCTAGAGCAATAAGACAACTAAAGGATATCAAAGGGATACAAATTGGAAAGGAAGAAGTCAAAGTATCACTAGTTGCAGACAATATGATAATATACACGAATGATCCCCAAAATTAAACCAGAGAATTCCTTCAACTGATAAACACATTCAGCAAAGTGACTGGATAAAAAATTGACTCAAAAAAAATCAGAAGCCCTCCTGTACACCAAAGACAAAAGGGCTGAGAAAGAAATTAGGGAAACAACACCCTTCATAATAGCCACTAATAACATAAAATACCTTGGGGTCACTCTAACCAAGCAAGTGAAAGACCTGTTTGAAAAAAAATTTTTTTCAAATCTCTGAAGAAAGAAATTGAAGAAGATATCAGTAGATGGAAAGACCTCCCATGCTTTTGGATCAGTAGGATTAACATAGTGAAAATTGCCATTCTGTCAAAAGCAATCTACAGATTCAATGCAATTCCCATCAAAATACCAACACAATTCTTCACAGACCATGAAAGAAAATTTCTCAACTTCATACGAAGAAAGAAAAAAACCAGAAATTCCTCAACGATCCTGTACAACAACAGATCATCTGGAGGTATTTCCATCCCTAACTTCAAGCTGTACTCCAGAGCGATAGTAATAAAAACTGCATGGTGTTGGCATAGAAACAGAATAATGGATCAACGGAACCTAATAGAAGACCCAGAAATAAACCCACACACCTATGGAAACTTGATGTGTAACAAAGAAGCCGAAACCATTCAATGGAAAAAAGACAGCATCTTCAACAAATGGTGCTGGACCAACTGGATGTCTATATGCAGAAAAATGAACATAGATCCATATTTATCACCCTGCACAAAGCTAAATTCCAAGTGGATCAAAGACCTCAACATAACACCAGACACACTAAACCAGTTAGAGGAAAAAGTAGTGAAGACCCTAGAACTCATTGGCAAAGGAGATTACTTTCTGAACAGAACACCAACAGCACAGACTCTAAGATCAACAATAAATAAATGGGAGCTCATGAAACTGAAAAGCTTCTGGAAAGCAAAAGACACTGTCATCCAAACTAAACGACAGCCTACAGACTGGGAAAGGATCTTTACCAATATTACGTCTGACAGAGGGCTAATATCCAGTATATATAAAGAACTCAAGAAGTTAAAAAGCAACAAATCAAGAAATCCAATTAAAAAATGGGCTATAGAGCTAAACAGAGAAATCTCTGTAGAGGATTGTAGAACGGCAGAAAAACACTTAAAGAAATGCTCAATGTCCTTAGCCATCAGGGAGATGGAAATCAAAATGACCCTGAGATTTCACCTTACACCTGTCAGAATGGCTAAGATCAAAAGCTCAAGTGACAACACATGCTGGAGAGATTGTTGAGAAAGGGGAACTCTCCTCCATTGCTGGTGGGATTGCAAACTGGTACAACCACTCTGGAAATCAATTTGTCGCTTTTTTAGGCAATTAGGAATAGTGATTCCTCAAGACCCAGCTATACCACTCTTAGGCATATATCCAAAAGATGCTCAAGAACACAACAAGGACATTTGCTCAGTGATGTTCGTAGCTGATTTATTCGTAAGAGCCAGAACCTGGAAACAACCCAGATGTCCCTCAGTCGAGGAATGGATACAAAAATTATGGTACTTTTACACAGTGAAATCCTACTCAGCAATAAAAAAGGAGGAAAACATGAAATTCACAGGCAAATGGTGGGACCTGGAAACAAGCTTCCTGACTGAGTTATCTGAAAAGCGGAAAGAAACACTTGGTATATACTCACTTATGTAGACGTACAGGATAGGATCGACATGCTGAAATCTACACACCTAGGGAAGATGATCAAGAAGGAGGATCCCGGTTGACATGATCAATCATCAGTTAGATGGACAAACGGGATGGACATTGGAAGTATGAGAAAACAAGCAACAGGACAGGAGCCTACCACAGAGGGTGTCTGAAAGACTCTTAAGTAACAATGTATCAAAGCAGATAATCAGGTTCAGAACCAAGCTTTCAGCAGAGTGCAGGGAATCATATGAAAAAAGGGGGAGTTATTAAGACTTGGTGAGGACAAGAGCTCCACAAATACCAAATAGATCAGGCCACAGGGGTCTTCTCTGAGACTGTTTCTCCAACCAAGGACCATGTATGGATACAAACTATAACCCCTGCTCAGATGTGGCCCATGATAGCTCAGTACCCAACTGGGTACCCTAGTAAGGGGAACAGGGACTATTTCTGTCATGAACTTAATGGTTGGCTCGTTGACCTTCCCTCCTCCACTCCCCCACTGAGGGTGGAGCAGCCTAACTATATCCCAGAAAATGACATTGCAGCCACCCCTGAAGAGACTTGATAAACTAGGGTTAGATGAAGGTGGGGGGAGGTCCTCCCCTATCAGTGGACTTGGAGGGGTGCAGGGAGAAGATGAGGGAGGCCTGGGCAGAATGGGAGGGAATGAGGGAGGGAGCTATGACTGGAACACAAGGTATATAACCTGTGATTAATATAAAAATAAATAAATTACTTTAAAAATATTGTGGCAATTTTATATGGGAATATGGTCTCTGATAAATTAGCATGTGTCCAAAACCCTAAAGAAGACATATGAAGCACACATGCAACCTCTTGCTCCTTCTCACTTTCTGTCTTTCTTCTTCTCTTTCTATCTCTCCCTCACTCTCTCTCTTTCTCTATATTAATGAGAGCTATTGATATGTTGAGTATGGATATAAAATGCAATCATAAAAATAAAAATAAAATGGAAAAAAGAGATAAAGGAAGCAATGAGGAGAAAATGCAAACATAAGATTATGGAGTCAAACCAAATGGTTCCAATAACAACCATATTCTAATTAAAAGACTAGATACTGTAAGAGCAGAAATTGTGAGAGCAACTTAAGAGCTAAGGTTATTTATATCTCTCTACAAATATGGTATGATTAAAAGTAAAATGAGAAGAAATATACAATATTAAAAAATACCAGGACAGTTAAAATGGCTACATCCGATAAAGTTCAATTTGTAATTAAGAATATTTACTGAAATAGAATACAGAAAAATAATCACTTCCTATGGAAGACAAAACAACCCCAAATGATCAGTTACATCTAAGTTCAGAGCTATTAAATGCAAAGTAGAAACGGGCAGAATTTAAAAGGAACAATAACCACGATTGATATCTCATGCCTGAAAAACTGACATTCAAGAATGAAAGGCAGGAGAATTCTCATGAATTTCGGGGTGCCAGGGTTGCATAGTGATTTTCTGGCTAGCCAGAGTCAGAGAATGAGACTATAACTCAAACATATAAATAAGTAAAAATGAAATAAATAATTAAATGGTAAGGCTGGCAAATATGTAATAATCAAAACACTAAACATGCAGAAAAAAAGAAAGAGTATTAAATGCTGCAAGGGAAAAATCCAAATAACAGATCTAATAGAATTATACCTGTTTTCTCAACAGAGAAGCTAAAAGCCAGAAGAGCTTGGACAGATGTCTTGCAGGCTCTATGACACTACAGATGCCAGCCCAAACTACTATGCCCAGTAAAATTTTCAGTCACCATAGATAGAGAAATGAAGATGATAAAGTGACACTTAAAACAATATCAATCAAGAAATCCAGTCCCACAGAAGGAACTTTAAAGAAAACTTCTAACCAAGAAGGTTAACTAAAACCATGAAAACACTGGAAGTAAAAAAAATAAGAAATAATCTCTCTCTCTCTTAGGCAAGTACACACACACGTACAGGCACACATAAAGAGAACACTGAGTTGATGGTTTTGTATTTAAAACATTTTCTCACATCTCTGGTAGTATTTCACACATATAGAGAAGAGCACTTAGAGCTAAGAGAGAATAAGGCCCTTGCATTGTGTGGTTCACAGCTGCTTATAATTCCAGCTCAAGAAGATGTGGTACCCTTCTCAGGCTTTCACTGGCCCCTTCACACACACACACACACACACACACACACACACACGAATGTAAAACAGTTTTTTCTACAAAATAAACTCAGTATAATTTTTATAGTCATTGTTCCTTTTCGCTCTTTTATTCAATACATAATCTCTTGAAAAATTTTGACATTTAGTGTGTTATTTGTTTTTAGGTCTGCTTCTAAATTCTGTATTTTTCCACATTTTAGATAGTTTTGACAATTTAGAATTTTCTATTTCTCTCTTTTTGTATTTTATATTTCTTTAATGAAATGTGACTTATAATTGTGTAATACTTGTAATGTCCTAAATGTTGTTTAGCAACTACTTTTAAATTCTCTATGAACGTTTTAAAGTATGGTTAATATGAGGTCCATTTTAATTGACTCTTTTATTCAATGAGTTATGCTTGTAGCTATTTTTTTACTGTTTGGAATATTATTTATCACTTAGTAAGTATTTAGAGTGCTGTAGATGTTAAAAATCTCTTTTCTCTGAATCATGGTAGTATTGGTGTTAGGGCTCATATAACATTTTGTCTGTGCACGTGTGTTCATAAAATTTGGTTTTATATTGTCTAAAGCAAAGCAGTTAGTAATCAAATTAAACAAATATTTGACAACACTTAAACTAATTTCACTCCTACAGTGTAACAGCTTGGATCTACCACCCCCCTTTTTTCTAACTTGTCTGCCATCTTCCATTGAATATTTCATAGTATAGTTTGAGATTTGGCAATAATTGACACTTGTATTATTGAAATTTTAAAATTTGTGAAATAATTGAAATTTGTGCTCCACTCCACTGAGACTGTTTTCAGCCGTGTAGGCAAACAGCCGCCTTCACTCATACTTGAAGCAAGGTAACATTGTATATTATTTAGTATATTGAGGACTTTTAAATTATGTGATTGTTGCCAGCTGTGGTGGTGTCCCTGTGTAGAGGAAATTTAATTGAGCTACATGGTTACCCCCATAACACCCAAAGGTCTTCTAGTTCTATGCGATCCAGGTGGAATGTCACCCTTTGAAATAATTCCTCTTGCCAGAATACAGAAATATCTTTAGTCCCAGACAACAACAGTAAAAGCAGTTCGGTGCAGTTATGTAGAGAGCAGTTAAGTTCAGTGCTGTGCAGTTCAGCTGATTTAAGGTGAGTCCCTTGGCAGTCAGTTGGGAGTCAGCACAGTGCAGTGGAGTTGAGTTCATTCCTGAGTTCGTGCAGTTCAATGCAGGCCAACAGAAAGAGTTGAATCCAGAGAATAAGAAGAAGCCCAAAGATTAGAACAGATTTCTGGAGTTAGTTTGAGACCTAACAAAGCAATTCAGTCTGAAGCCATGAGAAGCCAGTTTGAATCAGTGTACTTGGAGAGGACTTTGAACCAGAAGAGCTGAGTTGATCCAGTGAGTCAGAGGTCAGAAATAATTACAAAGGGTGACTTATTAAACAGTAAGCCTCCAAGATATCAGTTACATCAGGTGAGCAAAATTTACTACAATCCTGCCTTTCTATCATGTTGGTTCAAAGAATTATACTCCAGTTATCATATTTGATATAGTGCCCTTACTTCCTGAGCCACCTCTCTGTTCCAAGTCAGTTTATATTCTAAGACACCTATTTAATGTCTCTCAACTATGCCTAACTCTACTTAAAATTTCTCTGGGAGAATGCAGTATAACAACTTAATCATCATTGAATATCTTAAGTACAAAGCCATTTGGGTTTTGGTCAGTAAATTAGTGAACATTTAATTTTATAGTTGTTTTCCTTTACATCTTGGATATTGAGTGTAGAGAGTAGGAATTGTCACTGTAGTGTTTAGAAGTACATTATTGTTCTTGTGAGACAAGGCTCACAAGGCATGCAATAAAATGCTTGACCCACTTTATACTTTCTCTCTGTCATGTTGTTGTTTCATTTCCATGAATTTGTTTGGAAATGGAATTTAGGATTTATAGAAGAATGAGGCGTGATAAGATGAAAATCTTTAAAAACCACTAGGTGTGGTTGTTACTGCTTTGAAGCAGTGCTGAGTGGCTATATTTCTTCTCCTTTACCATCTATTTACTAATTTTCTTCCAGAAGCTTCAACTTTTCTTTTGATCTTTACAAAGATTATTCTTTCTACTGTAAGATCAAATGCTTTAAGGGGAGGCTGGGAATCTGTTTGCCAGCAGACTCATAGTGGAATGGCATATGGGTCTATTTGGCCAATCTATTCTGAATGTTTCTTGTTTTGTGGATGAGTCTATGACATATATCCAGTACATGGAGATCTCATTACACATTTAAGGCAACATGGAAACAGAAGCTTATATTGAAATCATGATATCACTTCTATGTGTGTTTGAACATGAAGCAGATTAACTAAAATCAAACCCAATAAAATAGTATAAGCTCAAGTCTTCTTGGCACCATTCAAGCTGTTGAATGAACTACCCATACCTAATGAACTTCTTAGATGGGAAGGCCAATAAATTACATGTTTGGCTCAATAATTATGAGTTAAATTTATCAAAAAAGTGAATAATGGGGCTTACAATATGCATGTTTTTATACATCAATCATTTTTGGAACCTACTATCATTGATTCTTTTTTTCTTTAACGAACAGGCCTGTCCCTTTAAGATATATATTTGCTTAGTTTTCTTCAAAAGTACTCAGCCTGAGGATTGAGACATGTATCAAACATCTACAAGATAAATATAAACGCTTCCTATGAGCACATGAGAAACGGTTGGAAAGCTGTTGAAAGAGACCTAATGTCTAACATGAACCTAAGTACCCTCTGAATTTGGCTGTAGATATGACATGAACTTCTAGCATTCAAGGCCATATATTTTGGAATATTAGAGTCATATAAAACATGGTGTGTGATCTACAAGATGCAGAGTTGGAAAGTCACTGTGAATATTGAGGATAATATTGATGTAGAATTACATAAGAAATTATAGCATGGAATTCATAGGTTGCAGCTGGCCATGATCCAAAACAAAGTGGTTATGTTTTTGAAAGAAATAAGGTAGTATTAGGTGTGTGAGACTTCCTTTGTTCCTTCTTGAAGAAATAGATCATATATTTTAACCTGTAATGCAATATTTATGTTTAACCTCTCCTTTAAACTTGTCTTCAGTTGGGAATCATTGGTCTCCTTTACTAAGCTTATGTTTACTTCCTCCCAATTTTGGATCAAAAGCTGTTGTTTTTTAATTAAGTTTTAATTTTTATATTAATTTATTGTTATATTGATAATAAATATAAATTACATTAATTTATTATTATAAACATTTATTTTTATATTAATTACACTTCATTCATTTTGTATCCCAGCTATAGCTCCCTACTTCATTCCACCTCCCCATCTCCTCCCATGCCCCTCAGGCCACAGAAGAGGACAAGGCAGCCAGTCCTGATGAGACCTGATAACCTAGGTCAGATGGAAGGGGTGGAGGGCCTCTCCGATCAAAGCCATTCTAAACACCTGGACATTTCTCTACCTATAGTCCCATGCCACTCCAATCTACCTAATGCTCATGATAAAATAATATTTTCCATGAGAGTTTATTTTAACTTGTTTATATCTTCTCCTAAGCTAAACTGTCAGTTAGCTCACCTAGAGTCAGAGGAGAGAACATTATGGTCCTCAGGTTTACTCCTCAAAGGTCCCAGTGTTCTATAGCTTGTAGTTTCCAATGGCCAAATGTTAAGTGGCATGTAGATAGGATCAAGGAACATCAGTTATTGTTCATCTTATGTCCATAAGGATTCCTGCAATTAATTCAGACACTTTATTATCCTGTCTTCTTAGAAGAGATGTGGAAGGATTAAACTGGGTTGTCTGGAAAGATAGCCTTGCTTTCATCATTCCATCTTGCCCAGGCCTCAGGGGCTTACTTTCCCACTCAGAAGCATCTTCTGCCATCCTCTCAGAAATAGATAGATTCCCAGAAAATGGTAACATGAGAAGATTATGGCACCTACTATTGACTGTCTTAAGCTTAGAGTTTTCCAGTGTTGATTACTTTATGACCCTACCCTCACCCTAACTCACAGAGTATGCAGACTTCACTTTCTCTGAACACCCTTGATGCTGGCTTGTTTGCAGGACCTTCTAACACTCCCTAGAGATCTTCACCCTAGGAAAGTGGAACCTTAGCCTATGACAGACTACGCTTGGAGAGGGCAGTTAGAGCACGGAAGTGTTGCTTCTGGGTACTATTGAATGTTTCTTATAGAGAGCACAGACCATGGTTTTATGACATCTGGGATTTGAAAACACAGAAACTGTGCCTTTCCTTTTATAAATGTCACCATCTCATTGAATTAGGGAGAATAAAATGACATTGGCCAATTTAACGGCATGAACTATCAAAAGTGAAGTAGCTGGTACTTTTGTTGAGTAAGAATGATGTAGAAGACTGCTTTCCTGTTTATACATGTTGGATAACAGGTCTAGCAGGAAGCTTATAAGTGGACAAAGGGCTTCTGCAATTAAACTATGGAATTTCTGAGTTTCATTTCCTTAGATTTCTCAGAGCTTAAAATCTTCTTTTTGAATTTTTTTTATTTATTGCAATTTATGCACTTTGTATCCCAGCTGTAGCTCCCTCCTTTGCCCCTCCCAATCTTTCCCTCCCTCCGCCTTCTCTTCCCATGCCTATAATCATATGTACCTGTTCAGTCAAAAGAATTCTTACAGAATTCATCACAATCATTGATTACACAGAAGGTTTTATAAGAGAATACAAATTTATGATGTGGAATTGATATTTTATAGGAAAAGACACTGTAGATAGTCTTTATTCTAAGAAGGGCAAGAAAAAATAGTATCATGACTTGCATCTGCTTTTTAGTGTTCTTAGAGCTAAGTACAAATTGACATATTTGAAGCAGAATTTTACACTCTTGCACAGGCTTCTTTTAATATTGGTAATTTGAAACTAGCTGTAGGAAGAAAGATGCCTCATACTTTTTATATTCTAAAAATTAAAGCAAAACAAAATAAACAAAGTGATTGTGAGATGTGTTCATTTGTGCTATACATGTTTTAACTCACTTGACCCTTGTACATACCTTGTAAAGTCCTTTCATATCCCTCATTTTGAACATAAGCCATTAATTCCCATGACTTATAAAAGTTTCCCAGGTTTCTGAAAAACTCATCTGTCAATCTCAGTTTTCTTCCAGCCACCACAGCTTTGTTCTGAATTGCTTTGGTCTTAAAACAGAGCACATGGAGAGCTAATTTGTCATGTATTACCAACTTATTCCTTGCAAGGCCTCTGTGACATGTGAACATTTAAAGGTCCTGATATTTTCCTCTAAAACAATCATCCTGAGTGAGGTATTCCAAAAGCAGAAAGAAACATATGGTATATACTCACTTATATAGACCTATAGGATAGGAAGGTCAAGCTGAAATCTACACACCTAGAGAGGATATACAGGAAGGAGGACCCAGGTTGGTATGA
>JAQQSO010006867.1:0-11029 GCA_028658305.1 Pachyuromys duprasi
TGATGGCTGACTCCTTGACCCTCCCCCATACATGCTGGGGAGTGACAGACTGGCTAGATCCCCGGGGAGGACATTGCAGCCAGCCCTGAGGAGACAGGATAAGCTGGGGTTGGATGGAAGGGGAGGAGGTCCTCCCCTGTTGGTGGACTTGGAGGGGGCGGGGAGGAGGTGAGGGAGGTAGGGGAAGGATGGGAGGGAATGAGGGAGGGGGTATGCTTGGGATGCAAAGTACCTAACCTGTGATTGATACAAAAATAAATAAATTAATTAATAAAAGAAATTATGGAAACAACACCTTTCACAATAGCCACTAATAACATAAATTACTTTGGGGTGACTCTACCCAAGCAAGTGAAAGACCTGTTTGAAAAAAAAAAAACTTCAAATCTCTGAAGAAAGAAATTGAAGAAGATATCAGAAGATGGAAAGATCTCCCATTTTAGTGTATTGGTAGGATCAATATAGTGAAAATGGCCATACTGCCAAAAGCTATCTACAGATTCAATGCAAGTCCCATCAAAATACCAACACAATTCTTCACAGATCTTGAAAGAAAAATTCTCAACTTTTTATGGAGAAACAAAAAACCCAGAATTTCCAAAACAATCCTGTACAACAAGAGATCATCTGGAGGTATCTCCATCCCTGACCTCAAGCTGTACTACAGAGCAATAATAATAAAAACTGCATGGTATTGGCAAAGAAATAGAAAAGTGGATCAATGGAACCGAATAGAAGACCCAGAAATGTTTTCTTGTAAAGACAGGAAACGTATGATTTACGTTCAGGGATCATGGGAATGGCTCGACTTTGACTCTAGGTGGAGTAGGTGAACGCCCACTGCTTATCAAGCTGAAGTCATCAAAGCAGACCTTTAGCAAACTTTGGTTCTGTGTGCATATAGAAGACAGATAACAGGATGACAGCAGTCCTGATGCCAGTTTGTTAATCGGTTGCTTAGAATTCAGAATATATTCCTCATATAATAGTTACGGTATTTTTGCATTTGATATTCAGATAGCATTATTATATTTCAAAAGGTTTCATCTTTTAGTATTTGTGTTAAAGATTTAATTGTAGTGGGCAGTGATTATTTATAACATACATACATCTTTTGTTTAATTATTTGTGACATGTATTTATTTAATTACTTTTTGGAACACTTAGGATCGAATAGGGCTTCATCAATTCTAGGTAAGTGCTTTACCACTTGGATGAGCATAAGCACAACTGTTATTTGGTGTTTGTGTATAATGTATGTATATGTTAGTGTGGATATATGCATTTATGTATCTGTGCACTATGTGTAGAGGCCAAGTGTTAATATTAAGTTTCTTTCCTTGATTGCTTTTTCTCTCTATTTCTTCCTTCCTTCTTTCTTTCCTCTCTATCTCTCCCTCTGTCCCTCTCTCTGTCCCTACTTCTCTCCCTCTTTATTCTGTTTTCTTTCTTTCTTTCTTTCTTTCTTTCTTTCTTTCTTTCTTTCTTTCTTTCTTTCTTTCTTTCTTTCTTCCTTTCTTCCTTCCTTCCTTCCTTCGTTCCTTCCTTCCTTCCTTCCTTTAACTGTACTCTATATTCTTTGACAGTTTCATACCCTGTAGCTGTGTTACCTGCACTACACATACACAAGACTGGGGCTATTTACATTTCATCATGTAAGGGGGAAGAGATTATCTCACAGGTAATATTTGAATATACAAGCTTTATGGGAACTGAGATTAAAAAAAAACTTTTGCTGATTTGATAGCAAACTTTCTTTCTCAAGTAATTAAAAAAATAGCTCAGAAGTTCACAGCAGTCACTTCAAGCCTCTTTTAATGAGGCTTTGCTTTGGCCACAAATAATACAAGGCAATGAACAGATAGTAAAAGTTTACCTGATAAATTATTATCAGTCTCAGTGATTTTTAAAGGCAGAACTTCATTATATCTTTACTGTTAATAATACTCCCATTCAAGGCCTGTAGCAGGGAGGGTGGGTGTTTCATTCTGCAAATCCCAAACTCAAATTCTCTACAAGCCTGCTTCCTCTCATTCATAGTTCAGCATCTTCTAAGTGTGGCTGAGGAGCCACCTAGGTGAACTTCATGTCCTAGTATGTATTTGTAGGTGATTGGATTAACTTAATTAAGCTTAGGAAACCAGAGTGTTATAAGCACTTGATATTTGTGTGTATATGAATGAGGAAAATTTTACTTTTGTTGTATCTTTATTTCAAATATTACTTTTTTGTGACTGAAAGTGTTAGGTTCTTTTCATTTCGTTTTTATGAAAAACTTACAACTCTTTCTGGAGGTTAATCAGTCTCTAGTGAATCTAATTATGAACTAGCAATTGAGACCTTGCACCGTTGACCCGAGGCAGCTGGAGCGAGAAGACTGCCACATTTAGCATCTTTTAATTTAAACAGTGTTTGGTAAATCAACTTCCCTCTTAAAAGCATGCTAATTTTAACACATGGACACCCACACAGTCACCATTTTGCCTACCAAAAAGAAAAGGAGGGCTTCTGTTAGAACTTTTTTAGGATGCAGATTTAGGATAGCAGAGGAAAACATGAATAATAGCTGAGCACCTTAAGAGTTTAATGTTAGCCAACCCAGCGAAGGTAGTCCCCAGCACATGAAGTTTAGAAAATGGTTTGAGTCTGAGCGCTAGATGTGCCCCTCTCTAGCGTGAAGAACACCGGAGAGTCTCCGAGCTTTGGTGGTTTTGCTGTGTGAAGTGGAGGCGAAAGCAGCTGCCCCACCACATTACAAAAATCTGAAAGTCAAATAAGGTCATGGATGCAGTTTGAGGATTTTGAAGCTCAATTGCACTAACTTCCTTTAAGCCTCCATCTTTCCTAGTCTTCCCACCACAAAGACCACAGCTGTATCAAAAATTCATCCTGAAAGGGCTCAGAGCCCACAGGGTGAGCCAAGACCTTCTGCTGCAGAATTGAAGACATTTCTTTCTTTGCTGTATGTGTCTTTTGGATTTAGGTTGCTAACCGGAATTGCCTTGTGAAAGTTACCTCAAAGATACTTGCCAATTCTTTTGTGAGGCTTTTCCGTAACTTTTTATTACATTGGTGTTTTGAAAAAGCACGGGTACTGTCATTGTGATTTCTTTGTTTTAACTCTCCCAAGACATCCAGATGACGGCAATTTTCACAATACCACATCGTGGATGAGAGTGCTGGGAGAGTGAACCTGACTTTCACTAGAAAAGGAAAGTAAACCACTTAGGACTTTCAGAAGTTGTGGCCTTTGCACCCTGCAACATGGGAGGCTGTCAGCTGTCATGTCGAGAGCAGAGTAAATAACAGAGAATACAGCGATGCTTTCCAGGGCTTGTACGTGTTCATTAAAGGTTGTTCATGTGAGGTCTTATAGCAGCCATGACCCAAACCACTTTCAAATATCAAGACAGTGGATTGAAATTCTGCAGTTCTGGGAAAGTGTAAGATTGGGAAAAGGGAGTGAGGAAGGGAAGAAAGGGGGAGGTGAAAAGGGCAAGATTGGGAAGAGTGAGCATGGAAAGAAGGAAAGTGGGAGGTGAAATAGGACAGATGTTTTGACATATCATCAAGAACTTCCATTCATAATGACATTTTTTCCCCTCCTGTACCTTAACCTTCTCTTGGAGGGGCAAAAGTGATAAAATGAAAATGAAGTGCCCTTGAGGGGACGGAGGTAGAAAGAGGCAGTGTCAGCTCTGGTGGACCTTTGACAAGGCTCTCAGTCATTTATATTTGAACCCATTCCCAGAGGGTGAGCTTGCCTTTCACTGCTGGGAACAATTGTCAGGCTGCAAATAATCAAGACAAAGAGTAAGTGCATTTCCCAAGCCGGAGAGCTAGTCTTGCAGAGGCCGTTTTTCTCTGTCCATTTGTTCCTGTTACCAGACTGCTGGCATCACTGTGTATCTGAGAGTGGTTCTCCCTCACAGCTTTCTTCAGTTACACTGAAACATTCAGGGGAATCACTTTTTGGTTGGGAGGGATTTATAATACTCCCTAAAGTGACAAATTTATGTAATTCTACTGCCATAAAAATGATGTAAGGGAATATTCTTACTACCCCATTGCCCCAGTCTCCCTAATGTCCCCAAGGTAGAGAAATGACCGATATCTGCTGAACGGGATCAATTAACTATGGGCCAACGGCCTGAGTGCTTTCTTCAAACTTAAGGTTATCTTTAAGTAGATCATAGTAATCACACCCCGTGAACTGGCATTTCTGAGAATGCTTATCAGTGCCTTGAAAGCACCATCAAACATATAGTGATTCATCCATAGCCTTTAGGTTTAGCCTAAGGATGAGCAGCCTTGGTATGCTCTGAGGAAGGCCTGAAAAGAATAAATACATAAAAGATTCTGTTCAAGTCATCCAAATTGATAAAAGGCTGACTCAGAACATGTTCTTGAGTTCATAGACAGAGAGGTTTTAGCTAGAAAAGATGCAGCTTTTCTTGTTTTGGGGATGTAAGTCAAGTGTTGGCCTCTGTCATGGTTCAGATTTGAAGTGTCTGTTACTGATTGTTGGTTTGAATGCTTGGTCTTCAACTTGAAGGCGATAGAGATATGTTGAGGGTCATAGAGTTTTTAGGAGGTATGACCAGGTTGGTAGAAGTAGATTATTGGGGGACGGGATTTTGCCCTCCACCCATCTGGGTTCTGGTTTATCTCTCCCTATTTCCTGTTCTGCCACGGTGGGAAGCACTGCTGCCTTATACACCTGCTGTCATGAACCATGCTGTTTCCACTGGCATACTTTCTTTTCTTTTTTTTTCACTTTTATTTTATATTAATCACAGGTTATTTACTTTGTATCCCAGCCGTAGCCCCCTCCAGCATTCCCTCCCTATCCCCCCTTCCCTCCCTCATCTCCCTGCACCTTTCCAAGTCCACTGATAGGGGAGGGCCTCCTCCCCTTCCATCTAACTCTAGCTTATCAGGTCTCTTCAGGAATGGCTGCAATGTCTTCTTCTGTGGCCTAGCATGGCTGCTCCTCCCTTGGGGGGGTGGGGAGGTAGAAGAGCCAGCCATTGAGTTCATGTCCAAAATAGTCCCCTGTTCCCCTTACTAGTATACCCACTTGGGTATTGAGCTACCATTTGCTACATTCAAGCAGGGGTTCTGGGTTATAACTTTCCTTCCTTCCTTCTTCCTTTCTCTCTCTCTCTCTCTCTTTTCGTTCTTTCTTTCTTTCTTTCTTTCTCTCTTTCTTCTTTCTTATTTCTTCCTTACTGCAATAGGCTGGACTATCTCCAAGGCATGAGGTAATAAAAACAAATAAACAAAACAAACACAAACTGAAACAAACAAACCCCTTCCTCCTTTGAGTCATTTCTTTCAAATATCTTAGCATGGTATATAATTAGTTCCTACAAATCCTAAAGATGGCAACTCCTTTAACATATTTAAATTTGATGTAGTTTGTAGCGTAGAGTTTAGATGAATATAAATAATTTCAGTTTGAAATATTTTGTTTTGGAGAGAGACTGGATTTGAGACTGTCTTTGCTATTTATTCTCTGTAATTGGCTAAGTCATAGTATGACAACCTGACTTTATGAAGGACTTACAAGAAAGCAGACATATGGTAGGTAGGGCCTTAGTGAAGAGGAGCTTTGAAAGTATGTACTTTGCATGTCTTAGCAAAAGCCTGTAGTCTCAGATACCTGGGATGCTGAAGTACAGGTATCACAAGTTCAAGGACTGGGCTACAGTGTGAGTTACAGAAGCAGCCTGGGAAAGTTAGTGATACCCAATCTCAAAGTAGAAGAAAAGTCTGGATATAATGATAGAATGCTGATGATCTAATGGTAGAATTCTTGCTGAGTCAGTGGTAGAATGCTTGATGATTCAGTGGTAGAACACTTGGTAATTCCATGGCAGAATGCTTGGTGATTCTGTGGAAGAATGCTTGGTGATTCTGTGGTAGAGTGCTTGGTGATCCAGTGGTAGAATACTTGGTGATTCTGTAGTAAAATGCTTGGTGATTCTGTGGTAAAATGTGTGGTGACTCCATGGTTGAACGCTTGTCTGGCATGCTGAAGGCTCAGAAATGAAAAAAAACCAAGATGCTCCTAGTTGTGTTGGAAGCAGATTTTATAGCAGTTTTTTTTTGCTAGTATCTTAAGAATCAACATTTATGGAAGTGGAGGTGCACTATTTAAATTATTTTAAAAAATATGTAAGTCATGAGCCATGTACGATTCACTTTGGGCTTCTACACAGTGGAATCTAATTTGTGTTTTAATGTGTCTCTGTTTCCTAAGTTCTAAACTATTGCCCAGTGAAAGATAGCTGCTCAATCAATTCTGTTAGAGGAATTAACAAGTTTAGGATAGATGGTAAGCAGGAAGAAAGACATAAGGGAAGATTCAGAATAGTATTTATAGATTAAAAATGTATAGATTTCGTTACCCTCATGTGCTGTGAGCCACAAAAAACTGGAAAAGGGCAAAGACAAGTGCTTAACTTCTTTGAGCCTGAAAAGACAGATATAGTAGTACAGGCTTTGATCTCAGCATCAAGGAAGGCTGAGGTAAGAAGGTAATGAGTTTAAGGGCTAACCATGGCTATATATTGAGGCCTTTTCTTAGAAAAAAATGAGCTTCAGAAAAGATCTTAACATTGATTGAACTGATGGGTTTCAAACTAATCTGGCAGTAGAATTCAAACACACTGCTTTTTCCAAGTGATTACCATTTGACTATGAATGAAGAAGTGTTTCAAATTATTTATAATAATTTTAGTCATCCAAAATCTTAGGATAAAATGTATACTAGAGGAAATTCTTCTGCCTCTTTTGGAACACTAAAGACAAATAAACAATATTTGTTTGATGCTTTTAAATCCATTTCATACTTTTAAAAAGCAGTCTAACTTATATGTTGATGTGCTCATTTTGAGTAATAAAAATAGTAAAAATATTAAAACATTTTAAAGTATTTTAAAGTGCTTTACCTTGATTCTGGAGCTTAAATTGGGCTCATACCTATCAAGTTAAGATAATTGGTTCTCAGAAGTTTGCAAAAATATATGTATATATGTATTTATATATAGTTCTCTAGATTTTTTTGAATAATTGCAAATAGTCACATAAAATCTCTGCTTTTCAGGCTTAACTTAAAAGTTTGTTGTGTTAAATGTCAAGAAACCATTCTTTCTGTTTTAAGAAGAAAATAATTTTTCTTTTGTTAGACTTTTTGGGTTTTTTGATATTTAGACTTAACTCTTATCTCAAAATCAATATACCATTTTCAAACAATTCTTTTCTTTCTTTTTTGCCTTTTGTTTTTTTAATTTTTATTTTATTATTTAAAAAAATTGTTCCAAATTGTAGTCCCTCCCTCATCTCATCCTGGTCCCATCCTCCCTTCCTTTCCCCTCAACCCCTCCCCTAGTCCACTGAAAAGGGGGAGTCCTGTTCCACTATTATCTGACCCTAGCCCATCAGGTCTCATCAGGACTGCCTGGACCCTCTTTCTCTGTGTCCTGGTAATGCCACACCACCAGGGGGAAGTGACCAAAGAGTAGGCAACCAAGTTCATGTCAGATGCTGCCCTTGCTCCCCTTACTAGGGAACTCACTTGGAGACTGAGCTGCCATAGGCTTCATCTGAGCATAGGGTCTAGGTTTTCTCCATGCATAGTCCTTGGTTGATGCATTGCATTTTCAAGATGAGAAAGTGTGTTAAAAATTTCTTTTAGTTCTTCTGTGAAGACTGAAGATATGTCAATTCACATTTTAGAAAGACCTTTAATAATGACAACATATATCAATCTACAGTGTTTAAAAATGAACTGAAATAGATTTTCAGAAAAATTAAAATTATATTTCAGGCATTAAGTTCTCCTTTTGTCTCTCACATACACTCTATTACCTTCATAGTCTTTGTTGGTATGTATACATGTATGCAGTACATATTTCATTGTCTTTCTATCTCTATGCTTCCATGACTCCAATGGTTCACAGTTATTTTAATACTCTCAAGAGTATAAAAATACTTTATTTATTAGTTATATTTCTGGCAGAAGGCCATTATCATGACATTCACACAGTACCAGCATGTTACTGGAGGATTCTGTGCTGTCTTTAGAGGCCTGAGAATTAGATTAGCAACTTCAGCCAGTCTCTGCTTCTCCAATATTTGCATCTCTATGAGATGACAGGTGTGATCATGCTGAACACCCGTGACTCTCTTATACATAGATTGGGCCACAGCTCAGGCCTTGAATCTCCTCTTAAATAGCGTGGGTCAGAGATGTTTTGCCCCTAACTTTTATGACCCCTTTTTATTGAGGCAAAATATAAAATTGTCTGCAGTGTTTCCTTTATAATGAACCCTCTAGCTTTACACCAACCTGCAAACAGCTACTTCTAAATTAAAAAGCCGTTTGGTCCTTTTATAGCAGCTATAATAAACAAACTCTAAATTGGTTAAGTTTGCCCCGATTTATCGGCAGGTTCTCTGTCTGGGAAATCTATCTCAGGCTTGTCTATTCCTTCACTGATTTATTTCCTGGCTGATGTGCTAACTTGATTGCTTGTAAATGTCTCTCTCCTGCACTTAATGACCACATCTTATTATACTCGTGGAAAAGATATTTTCTGAAGGACAAACAGCCTCTCTCTGGAATCCGGTGACTGTACAAGTTGTTTGTATACAGGAGAAGAAATCACTGTGAGTTAGGAGAAGTAAGAAGTGAGCCGGGCAAGCCATTCCTAAACTGTCAAGTCTAACCGTTGTGTTTTTTGAACCTCCGTTTCATTCCTCAGGAAACTACACCTTAAAAATTGCTCTTTCTCCTAATGTATTACATACCTTGGTTTCAACAAGTCTCATTTAAACTGAAGAAATTTGTTAGAAGGGCTTTAGGTGGCTCCAAGGTTTGTCCATATGTAACAAACAGTGGCAAAGAAGAGAACATCTTCTACCCATCAGAGACACGGTGCACAGGACAGCTGACCACAGCACATCCATGGGGCTCCACATTGATGCTGCCAGGCTCTGCTGCCTGGACATTTGCCCCATGTTGTTGGGCTGGTGTGGTGACTCCATTCCTATGTGCCACTTCACATTTCTGTTGCCACTGTGAATAATCTTTGTCTCTGTGTCAAACAGACCTCAATTATAATGTGGGCAGCAGGAGGAGGTGTAACTCTGGATCTGAATGCCATCCATCAGCTTCCATAGATCTCCACCTCTTTCTCTGAACATCTCAAATGTTCCAATTGTTCCCATGTTGTGTGAACACTGGCATGTGCTCACTGGACTGAGTTCCCATTTTGTATGTGTTCCTTTGTAGAGCAGACACAGTAACAGCTGTCAAATACAGATGCACTGAGATGTATACCCCTGTGTTCAGTACTACTGTCGCTATGGATCCCTACAATCCACCCCAAACTACAATGTCAAGAAGAGTGTTGACAAAGAGAATGCTATAGAGAGTGAATATGCTGAGTTTCTTGTTGCTATGCGTCAGTGAGCCCAACAGATAGAGTCTCATCTATTCGAGATAGATTGTTCCATTAATGAAGTACTCTTTCATGGCTTATGTTTCCCTGGATGTAACTAATCTAATATTTCCCCGCTTAAAGTTACCTTTATAATGGGCAGGAACATTAGGACAGGAGGGAAGGTAACTGCTTGGGGTGTATCTCAGTTGGTAGAATGCTTGTGTAGCACACACAGAGCCTTGGTTTCCACCCCCAGGATAATAAGCTGGGCATGGGGGTACATGTGCGAAGTTTGTACTTGGGACGTGGAAGTAGGAGGATTAGAAGTCCAAGAATATCATTGTCAATGCAGTGGTTTAGAAGCCAGCCTAGGTGATACGGTAGCTCCCGCCTTAACAAACAAACACGCAAACAAACAAACACAGTGGAAGGAAAATCAAAAGAAACAACAGTCAAACACAGCAAGCAACAAACAAACATGAAAGCCCTACAGTGGAGTAGGAAGAGAAGTTAAACTTCATGCTGAGTAAGTGCTGCTTCTCTTTGTTGGCACCAGGATTAAATACTTTAGTTATGAGTTGAAAATGTAGGTTTTTCTCTCACTTCCTTTTAATACTTAGTTGACTTGCCACCAAACAACATTCATGGAGTGAGTTTTCTACTTAAGGAGGTTAGGTTTGGGGTTATCTTATTTTTCCCCCATCTTTAGAACTTGTGTTTGTTCATTGACTTTTTCTTTCTTTTTTTTGTGTGTGATTTTTTTCCACATTGGTATTTTTGAATGAAGTCATATGATAATATGAAAATAAGAGTAAATTACCGATGGAGATCCAAGATGGCTGCCACTAGAGGACACTGTGTCTGAGGAGTAGGACAGCAGAAACAACGCAGCGACCAGGAGACTGAACTCTGGGACCTAAAACACCAGCATCCGTGATTGCCAGGTGAGCAGAACTCCCACGGTGAGAAAATCAAGTGGGAAAACCCTAGGGACACCCAGTATTCCCCAGAAAAACCTCCGGGTGACCAGCGGCGCACAGCTCTGATCAGAACGAACAGCCGCTGCGCTGGGCGCCCGCACCCGCCATTATAGACTGGATCACACAGTCTCGCGGGCAGTCTGAGGAGGAAAGGGATACCATTTTAACCGAACTGCACACTACGAGTGCACACTGCACCCGGGTTCTGCTTCAACCCACGGGTGTGCGGCGGGCACGAACTGATCGCCGGAACCACGCCAGTCTGAGAAAGGCGGGGGACCATTTTGACCAGTTTGCACTCTGTGGGCGCGAGCCACACGCTTCCACCAGCAAAACCTCAGTCTGTGTGCCAGTTCGCGAGCAAGTCTGGGAGGGACCTGAGTTCTGCTTCAACCCATGGGTGTGCGGTGGGCGTGCACGGATCGCAGGAGCCACCCAAGACTGACAAAGTCCGGGGACCATCTTGACCAGACTGCACACTGAGGGCCAAAACCTCAGTCCCTGTGTGTGTCCACAGGACAGACAGAGAAGGCCTCAGGCACCATTTCAGACAGGCCTGCATTCAGCAGAGGCACACCAACCTAAACCCATTGTGTG